>OY284483.1:8237142-8479642 GCA_958336345.1 Dorcus parallelipipedus | reverse complement strand
CGAAATTCCGCGCGACGTGTAATTAAGTAATTACCGCATAAAGATTTAAAAAAAGTATTTCCTCCTTTTTATTTTTCTGTATTGATCAGTGTTCGGAATATTTGTTTAGAAATTAATATCCTATGATCAATTCGTACCTTTGCGTTATTAAATTTAACTACGGATGACATTTACCATTGACGAGTAACCGATTTCCGTTCAACGCAATATTTAAATAAAAAAGGAAAAAATATGTACATATAAGTATCTATAGCGGACTGGATTCTCTAATTGTGGCCAAAAATTATTGAACTGTAACCGCTACTGAAACATAAAAAGTATTTCAAGCGGCCGCACCCTAACGACTTGAGTACGTGTCTTGACCCAATTATTATTACACGATATTTCTACTCAAACTATCGTGCAAAAAGGCGCCTCCACCACTGTAACGCTCGCTTCGATGAATAGCGACAACGCTAATTAAGTTAAGGGGGTAGCTCAGTGGTACAGGGCCGTTTTGCGGTCTGAAAGGTATGAGAGGTCCGTAGACTGTAAACTGAACTTACCGGTCTTCTCAGCGTCGTTCCACAGCCGTCTACCGCAGGGTCCAGGAGTAAAGGGTTCCAGAAAAAGCCCAAACACTTATAACCACTTTATTGGACACAACCCACCAGGTCTTCCGGGGACGCACCTTCCTGAGTCGTCCTTGCCCAGCCAAGATCCAGGAACACTCTGCTCGATCGAAGAACGATCGAGCGGTTTTCAATATTGACGACTCAGCAAAGTTTTCCTACCGTACCGCAATATAATACAGGGTGTTCAACGAAACAAAAGTAACCTTCGTGACATTTCCCCCCCGCCAGAGAATATGCTTCCATGCATATTTTATATTACACATAAGGGTTGCCGTCACGAAGAGTTACTTTTCCTAATAGATATCCGGATTATAATTTTAATAAATTTACAAAACTACGTTGCCTTTAATCTCCATGGATCAACTGCCGACCTTTTATTCGCCTCATGTGATAAATTTAAAGATATTTGAGTAATAGTTTCTTTATACGGAATGGAATAATGGCTTGCTGTAGCTCCTCGGTTGCTTGTATGTTGATGTGGAATAAGGTGATAAACTTGATTCTGAATCTCCAGTTCATGTACGTGTGTGATGCCCTACTTAATTCAGGCATCGTCCTCTTCTTTGTTTTAGCGTTGACCTTCGCCTTAAAGTTTTGGAGCCTGAACTACATTGTCCTCCACTTGGGCTTTTGTTTCCGATTTTTTCATTCCTCTTTTCTTCTCTTGACTCATTAGTATCCTTGGTCTTTCGGCAGCGTCCATGAAAGAAAAGGCAGCATCAGAATTTTATAAATACAATATATGTTAGTTCTGTAGGTTGTGCCTCATGGTTTACAACATTTGAATAAAATATGGTTTAGCCTAAACGAGTTATAAATTCTTATATTTGTATTAATAAATTATGTTTGGTGGGTATTTGGTCATGGTATAATAAGAGTATAATCATGGTAATAATACAAATAACTAGTACCGACGCAACGATTGGCCATTTCCTTGCGTAGGTTAAGAAAAAATTAATGATAAATATTTAAATAAATATCTCGTTTAGCGATACATTACATATCTATATCTACTACTAAGTGGTAAAATTTAATGCTAATGCTAATAAACACCCTAATCTAAAATTTTAGCATTAATAGCAAACCTAGGAATACTACCTCTGTCGAGGATCGGATGTCTGCTGATCAGTTCAGACGATCCAATTCCTCGCGAGAAGTTGCCTCCCGTAGGTTTATTGTACAACTCCTTCCGTCCGGTAATACGAACGTCCCTTCCTCATATTCTTTCAGGGAGATATTTCTCTTTACTACTTTCCGCTGTTTACCAACACATTGCTTTAGTTTCTTAATTGTGTATACACCTACGCCTATACAAATTGCTATGGTTAAACAGTACAACGTTATGGATTCGTAGGTATCTTTAGTTTTTTGATTGTGCTTGTCTTGCATTTTTTTAATATCGTTAACGACTGATTGAAGTTTGTTGCGGTTATTTGAGAATGAACCATTAATCTGCATAACTTGTTCTAATTCTTCCAAATCTAAGTATCTTAAATCATTTACTAACGGGGAAGGTAGACTATCATTTTCAAAAGCATTCGTTTTAATATTTAATGAAGACAAATAGTTGGATTTTAATCCGAATTCTTTTGTTTTTACGGCATTTAGAATTATATTTTCTGAAAATGCTTCACATCTTGTCGACAGATAGAATTTACCGGTGCCTTTTAAACTTGCATATTTTATTATGTTGCTGCCATTTGGATACATACAGTTTACAGTTATTGGCTCTTCGAGTGGTGCTACGAAAATCCAAGAATTAGTTATCTCCGATTCTAAAAAGAAAATTTGATTTATCGTAATTACGTGACGTTCGCAAACTTCTGGTATTGTTTTTGTGGGAGATAGTAATTGAATTTCGCAAGCATTTCTATTTGTCGTTATTAAAGATTTTTCTTTAACTGATATAAATACCTGATTTTCTATTTGAATAACTTTCCTTTTTTCCTCGTTATTCATTAGAAAGAATTTTGATCTTAACTCGTTAACTGCTAAATAAGAGTAAGAAAGATTAATGACAATGAATATGTTTTCATGTAATCTTACCGGGATAGGTATTAATTTATGAAATGTAAATGGTTTAACCTGAACTAATGGTAACTTAATTATTCCACATAATTTTGATTTTTGGACGAAAATATGTAACATGCTAACTTTAAGTAGTTGTTCTGTTGCACTTGAATTGTAGATATCTAATGGAAATTTAACACCCGGTGGAAGTAATCCGCTAACAGCCTTTAATTTTTCTAATATAGTCGATGGAGCTATAAATAATGGGTGAAATATTCCCTGCTTTGCTGATACAATGATATTTATTAAGTTTATAATCTCTAGTTGATATTGATTAATAACCGCAGATAATGTGGTTGTATGGTCTTTCAAATGTCTATCTATTTTATATAGGAAATCTAAGTCTGTAATGGTACCATTTAAAATTTTTTTATTGAATTAAAATTATTTACAATTAGTTTCTCGTTATGATCTATGTGGCCCAGCGTATTGTTTAATGAATCAATTGTTGACATTACCACCAGTGTTTGATTTTTTAAAATATTAGACAACGTATTTTGATCCGTTTTAACTTCGTTTATTGCTTGCTCAAACCTTTCTGCGTCTTCGGTTGTTAACGTGCCGAAAAGAGTTTTTGAAATTTTTCCCACAGCATCAAAATACCCTCTCTTTACTATATTATGGCCTATTAAATTTGGTATTAGCTGTTTTTCCCACTTTATGCGATTAATTGTTGCCGTTATCAGGTTTAAGTAGTTTCCGCATAGTTCATAGTCTTTTAACATTTTGGAGTTGCATATTTGTTTGGTATCCTCAAATAAACGCAGAATTTGCAAAAATTTCTTTTCGAACTTGTCTAGATCTATATAAGTTATTAAATTCCAAAAAGTATCTGTCATGTATAATTTACCTAGTGTTTCGTATACTATTCCAGATGAATCTTCCATGGATTGAATTTCGTATTCCTTCTCTGGACCGACATTCGTATTTCCGTTTCGGAATAGTAGTGTAAATACAATAATTATCCATATTTGTGGCCACATTCTCGATGGATACTGGAATAACTTAAAATAGAACATATTATTATTAATAACCGTAGATATAATATTTTTGGTTTGGGGCCCCAGTTTCCTTTTTTTTTTTCGATGACAACCTATAACATAAAGAGCTATTACTTAATTTTTACTGTATATCCTTATTATATCTAAAATTATTTGTCCGTTATACATACATATATTTTATTACCTTAATAATAACGCAAAAGTATATTAAATAGTATCTAACTTATAGAAGAGTATGTAGGCATTTAATTCTAATATTTCTTTTAAATCCGTGGCACTAATATTACTATCACTACACCTGAACCATGTTTCCTTTCCTTGTACAACATGTTTAATGTAGCTTACGTAATGTCCATCATTAGCACTACCTATATGTTCCACTATCGCATGTAAATTGTAAAGCACCGGTTTTGACTGATCATTTTTCAAATGTTTTTGTAAACTCAAACCTTTTAAGGGGTAACTCACATTTCTACTTATTTTATGAGTTTCTTGCCCTGACCAGTAACTTCGATTAATGTGAAATATGAAATAGTGTGGCCATCTTTTCAGCTTTTTGCTATTTCTACTTTTTGTCCTGTTACCGCAGTTCCAACAGATTGGTTGATTCTCGTCTTTTAATATTTCCTCTTTGAAATAATTATTTAGACATGCCTCCAGGCACGTGTCCTTATTTATATCCGCTTGAAGAGATATATCCCAGAATGAATTGTTTGTGACAGATACATTGTTACATTCTAGGCATTCCAAGAGGGATTCGTACGAACCTGAAAAGGTCTTTAATAGCTAAAGTTTGTGTGTGAAACTTTTTTTTGATAAGAAAGGAAACGCGATTGTATTATAAATTTTAACAGTAAATATTACAAAAAATGTGTTTTATGTATGTGTTTTCAATATACCTCTAAACTGATTTGTGCGATAAGCAAGATTTAGGAAGTAAAGTAGTAAAGATAAAGATGGTAATAACAAAGTGGGATGTGCCCCAATAGCTAACGCATTTTAATTATTACAATTGAAACATATTTTTCCTATTTTGATAAATAAAAAAAATCATGATACATATGACTTGATATTAATTCTAAAACCGAAAATCGTTCCCTTTAGTTTTTACAACTGCCTCAACAAATTTATAGTTATATTAAAACATAATTACTGTTTCATTTTTGCAAGTATTTTCTCATCAAATTTCCAGTGCAAGAGAAGGAAAGAATTCTCTCGATTTAAACCAGCCAAAGAGGAGCTTGGTTATCAAAACCCATATCTTTGTGAAAATTATAGCTAATTGTGGTAAAACATATTTCATTTGCCTAAAATATTGCTACTTTGATGGTAGGTAACAGCAATAAATAAGAACACATAACATAAAAAGAAATTATACTTCTAATTTTGTTTAGATATACATAATACACATGATTTCTAGGAAAAGTCAACTACAATTAAAAATTCTATAAATAAATGAAAATTCTATGTAAATATGCTCTTCTTAATGGCATTACTGAATGAATTCCCAAAAATAAAAAAGATATTTTAGAAATTATTAACCAGCTTGTTTTAATAATTCTTGAAGGTCATATTGTTCTTGCTCTTTTTCCAGTTGCTCCTGGAGTAATCGATCTAGAATTTCTTGAAACCTTTGCCTCAACGCCAAATTCTCAATATTTTCAATTTTATATTCTTCCTGTTGTCTTCTAGCTTTCAGCAAGTTTAATTCCATCTGCAATTCTTCTAGTCGCGATTCAATGCTGCCCTTTGACAGACCGTGTGCAGAATAATTTATCATGCTGTGCTGCTGTTGGTAATAATCAATTTCCTGCATCATTCCCGTAGAGTTCTGCATATCACCAAACATGTCGCTTGAAAACTCTGTCAGTACTTTGTTATCTGCCGAATTGTTCATAACAGAGTTTGAATCGGTTAAGTGACTATCCTCTGCAGAATTTTGACTGTTTTCATCGAGTTCCAGTACGTTAAGTGCGGCGTCCTCTTCCTCAGAGTCGCTGACAGCCCCACCGAATATTTCATGTTCAGCAACATTCTGGTTATCTTCTGTGGGTTCCTTCTTGATAATAACCCCTTTATTTACTTTGTTTTCATCATCTTCATTAATGACTTCCCATTTTACACTAACAGCTTCATTGTCAATTCGCAGCAATCTCTTAACTTCCTTTTCTATTTCCGGAGCTTCTACATACTTCTTCTTCAGGGTCTTGCGAAATCTACGCCGACGGACGTTCTTAACAGGGGGCGTGATTCCATGTGGCCATAGGTATTTTTTCTCAACCTTGTTCGGATCCTTCTTTTTCTTTTGAGGGGATTCTTCATCAGTTGTTTGATCATCCTCTTCTTTGCATATCAACATTTGACAAATGTCAGCTGTTTTATAAAATCCCTTTCCATCAATGGTCTTCAACGACTCGATTATTGATGGCAGATCCATTACTTTAGCTACCATCAACCAGTGATCTACTCTCACTTCACCGTGTCTCATGTCATCTTCAATCTTGATGTTTATGCGGTCTTTTAAAGTGCTGTTGTTACGAATAGCTTCGCGTAGGGCTTTCGCCGGTTCAGGCGGTAAACGCAATACAAACTGTGATTCCAATTCAGCCATCGATTCTGCATCGTGTGATTTATACATATTAATTTATCCAATGATTTTGAATTTACGTCGATTTTAACATATTTTACTTTTTAAATATTACATTAGTTTTTGAAGAAATTTCATAATTTTATCCATGTTTGAGGCCTAATTACCTGAAAATCTGATAACAAAATAAAACGTAGGTTAGAAATGTGTCAGTTCTGAGGGTAACCAACCTACAGACATAAAAAGTACACTATTTTACAAGTTTCACAAGAAGGCTTATTGTAGCACAAGTGGGGTTCCAACAGAACGAGTGTTACAATGCCTCTTGTGAAACGTGTAAAATATACTATTTTTTCTACTTTGTGTAACTTATTGAACAAAAGTATGAAAAATATTTTTAAAAATTGGATCTCATCTCCTTAGTACAAGGGGAATTTTAGTTATAATGTGTGGTAACACCAGTATTGTTAAATTAGCGAGAATTGTTCTAATTCTCGCAAGCCAAGCAGTTTTTAGTTTTTTCTTGTCAGAAATTTTGTATTGACAATTTCTGTCCAATGACTTGGTAGTACCATTGCTTATATATGTCTAGTTAGTCAACCGACGGAAATTAATTTTAGTTCTGGACCAAGATTGATAGGGGGCGATGGACTAGAAGTGTAGCATTCCAGCAGACGTTAACAGGTTTGAATCTCCACTCATCAACTGTTTCCAATAAATGCCGTCTTGATTTGTTTGCGCTGTGTTGCACTGTGGTGTTGCCGTGTATTTCACCGAGTTTCGTTATAGTTGTGAACATAATACTTGAATCACATTTTCTTCAAATTTCTCGACGAATTTTTTAAGATGTCGGGGAACAAATGTAGTTATTTCATGTGCGAAAAGAGCCTGAGAAGAAACCCTGGACTTAGAAAATTTATTTTTCCCATTCATTACGATGTACGATGTAAAAAATGGATTATAAATTCAGGTTAACGAACATTGCCGCTAACAAGCGAAAGTCCCCAGCCCGAAAATTCAAAAAAACTGAAACTTTGTGGGTTAGTAGTTCACCCTACGGTGAACACGGAATTATTGTACCTGCCCAAAAAAGCCCTAAGTGAGCAACAACACCCTTTGAAATTTCTGCGATTTTCGGTTTTCTGCAAATAACTCGGCAACCGATAAAGATAAAAATTAAAATTATATGAAAAAATACATAGTAACTTTTATATGAAACATTTTTTCATATTTTTATAATTGCGAAGTTATTGGACATTAAAGAAAATAGCGATTTTCAGTTTTTCTGTGATAATATCTGAACTATTCGGAATTTTCAAATTTTCTCAACGGAATCTGAAACAGCACATAAAATTGCAAAATATTGCCCATTTAACCAAATCTCTATCTTCACTAATAAGAAAGTTACCCATGGTAGCCTACTCAATCTGGGACACACTGTATTTATACACACTCTTAAAAATAGTTTGTGACGGAGAAATAAGAAAATTTAATTAAAATTTTTTTCACAGAAAGTTAACAAAAAAATAGGATCTTGTAATGAATTTTCCTTTAAATAAATGTAAAACGATAAATAAAAATAAAACAAAATGCAGGCGATTTTGATATTTTTTTAAAATATACAATCGCGTACAAAAAAGTGGACTGTTTTACGTCAATTTTATAATATAAAACTTTTGCCTGGTGATTGTAATTATGAACTGAAACTTATGGATTACAATCAGTAATATTTATTTTTTGTCATCCGTAAATATCAGCTCATAATTACAACAACCTAGCAAAAATTTTATATTATAAAATTGGCTTAAAAAAGTAAACTTTTTTTGTCCGCGACTGTAGTACGATATTTTTGTAAATTTTAGTGTGATAACAAATAAAACAAAAGTCTCAAATGTTCCAAAACTAAAGTAATTAAACACAGGCTCTCGTTTTCCTGCAGATACAGGGTAGCCCAACGAAAATGAAACAAACTGAATATCTCCCAAGAAAATTTTTGTTTGAAAAAACGCAAAAATAGGTCGATTTATAATCCCAGAGGGACACTTTTCTATCCTATACCGAACCGTCATACGTCATCCCCCTCCCTTCCAGCTCTCTGACCAATAGAATTTAAATAGGAAATGTACCACGAATGGCATCTCATTGAAAAGGTAATTTTATATAGTAATGTGAATATGAATGTCCGAAAACTTGATTTTAGCGCCCTCTTTCGGGGAAAAAATTGTTACAATTTAATTAAATTTGATTAAATTTAAGTAACGTTTGTGAAATCCGCCATTAGTCAGTTTTCAATATTTTTACGTAATTTCAATTCGCGCAGTGAATTACTATTAAAATTAGTTTTCATATGAGTTATCACACACTTTGGATTATTTAACAATTTTTTTCCCGAAAGAGGGCGCTAAAATAAAATTTTCGGATATGCATATTCACATTACTGAATTCTCTCTAAAATTACCTTTTCAATGACATGCCATTCATGGTACATTCCCTATTTACATTCTATTGGTTAGAGAGCTGGAAGGGAGGGGGATCACGTATGACAGTTCGGTATAGGATAGAAAAGTGTCCCCTTGGGGTTATAACATATGTCCAAATAAATTTTTGATAAAGGTAGGCCATGGAAGATAAATTATTACGTTATTTACATTAAAATATTGTCCAGTTCTTGAGTAGTTAAGTAAAATTGAAGTTTAATTCGCCATATCTTACAGCTTGATATGTCACAAGGGAGGAAGGATCTGACAAATGCATTGTAAATGTTCAGTTAGGTACCTTATATCTAAGTTTCAAATATTAGTTTGATAACTTAAAGGATTCAGAAGATGTTGCCAAAAGAAAAATAAGTTTCATCCCTCTTTCAGGGAATTATAATTCCCTTATTATTGACTTTTGGAAGAAAAGTATTGAAAAAAGTTGTTTCTTTTGCGCCTCTCTATATACTGTTTCAGTCTCAAACGAGGGTTTGGGACATCCTGTATAATCCATGTTAAAGTAATTAGATATTTCTGTCTGGAAGGTAGAAAAGTACAGAGATTGGATGAGAGACCACATACTGTAATTAATTTTATTCATGATAAGACGGTCGAAAGAATTTTAAAAATTACTACAGGAGAGATTAATAGCCATATAACAAAAATTATAAATCATCACAGAGCATCGTTAACTTTTGATTGCAATATCAATCAAATCAATATTAACACGTATCAGTTCAATACCAAAGAAAAATTTTATATTGTTATAAGAAACAAACATGTTGTAAATTAATGTCAGTATTGCAAAATGTGAGTACAAACCCATTTTGTAAACATATTCACTCTCTTGTTGAGAACATCACTAGGGACAATACTTACGAAAAAAATAATTATTGTAATGAAAATGAGCAACCAGAAACATATTTGCTGTCTGCACCTATTACATCAAGTATAAAAAATAACATATGCAATAAGGTTAAAAATAAAAGTGATAATTTAATAAATAATTTGAAAGATGTTTTTTTTTTTAAAGAAGATCAACAATCACTTTCTGAAATATACCGAAAATTGAAGGAAACAATACCACTTTCAATATTATTAAAAGGCCCCATGTAGGTGTGAGTAGATATGAAGGAACATTAAAGGATATTCGGCGAACAGTTATTCAACGATTGTAAAACTAGACCTTAGTAATATCAGTTACAGAATCAGCAAATAAAAATAGCAGATGTCTTTCCATAGTACTAAAAGAAAAAGGCAAACCACAGAGAAAGAACTAAAAAAAAAAACAGGTAGACAGAAATTGAGAACTTGAACATTATAAGTTATTTGTAATTTTGTTCATAATGTAATATTTTTTGTAATAACATATAAATAAATATTTGAATTTTTCAGTATGTTATAATGAAATATTTTATGCCTTTAAATTAAACAATATTTTAAGTAATTTTGAAATGAACTTGGTTCAATATATTAATTTTTGTGGAAAATTTTAGCCTAATCAATCAATTTATTTTTTTATTTAAATTCTTCAGTGTCTTTTCTAATTACTCTTATGATCAAATATGTATTTAAGAGCTTCCGAAATCCTAACTTCGGTAGGCACAATTCAAATTAACCGCTAATTCTCTCCCACCACAAGGAGTCGTGCGGAGATTTTAGCCGCTCGTTAGATTTCAGTGACAGTAGATAAAATAATTTTTCTTTCAGCCGAGTTTCAAACTTTATAAACACATGCCGTTCATGTATTTTGTTTTAATCAACAGTTATTAGATGGCAGCACATTCTGAAGACTAGGTTGACTAACTATAAATACATAAACAATGGTAGTACCTAGACGTGCCGTAAACTATGCCTTCTACGTTCTCGATTGATATCAGCATGTGAGTGAAATGGCGAATATCTGTGAGTAATTTTAACTCATGCATGCGACAAGGATGACAAAGCTTGGATCACGTGATATAGGGTTAGGTGAAAATGTGTGCATACCCTCTCACTCTTATGTTGATATCAATTTCTCTTTGTCTACAGGGAGTCTAATAGCGTTCTCCACTGGCTGCACCGGTGTGCACTCAGGATATCTCTACCTCGTTTTATTACATAAAGCTGAACCGAGATGAAAATACACTCTGTGCACACTAGTGCAGCCAGTGGAAAACGCTATAACTCTTAACACGTCATTGTTTCTGTCAATTATCAATTCTCCATCGTTTTTCTTTCCAATTTTTGCAAGCGCTGTAAATTAAATTTATCTGGCCGATGCTATAAAAAGTAAGTAATACGTTCGTTATTAAAAAATAATTGTTATAAAATATTAACAGTCCATCAGTAGATAATAAATGTAGGATCTTAACGGATTTTCCATGATATTTGTGACAAATAAAAATAATTTGGACTCGTACATGCCAAAGGTCACAAAAAACTACAACGTCGGAAAACGATGTACTACCGAGTGACTTTTAGGGTGCGTTTCATTTGCACGCTCACATGCTTTGAGCGCTCGTAAGCATTGCTTAAATCGTTCCCTTTGACTTTGCAAACGCTCACAAAGCGCCGGCTGACGAAATAGTAGCGTCATTATGACGTCATAGTCTTCGCTCACAATCGCTTATTCCATCGAGGTAGAGCAGCAAAAGTGTAAGCGCTTATGTTCCAAATGGAACGTGTGAGATGCGTATGAGGACATCAGCTAATCATAATCATATTATAAACAAACATTACACTTTAGAAATAGTTACAGCAGCTATGATTGAATCAATTTCACTATTGAAGTTATATTTTTGAGGTTATGAATTCGTTGTGCAAACAAAAGTCAAAAGAAACACCTTTGCGTATAACGGCTTAAGCGACTAAACCCCAAAGGAAACAACAGAAAACAGCGCTTGTAAGCGTGAGCGTTTAAAGCGTGTGAGCGCGCAAACGAAACGCACCCTTAATGATTGAAGAAAATCTAGTATGTTGGGAACACTGAGGAATTGGCATTACTTGAAAGTTCGTTAATTTTGCGGGAATGCGTAGCTATAGGCCTATAGGTTAGAGTTGATGTTTACATTAGGCGTTTTCGGAAATTATGATCCGATTAATCCGATTAGTAAGTTCAATGATCTTGACGTTCGAAATAGAAATTTTACACATTTACTTGTATGAACCGTGAGTGATCCAATTGATCGAACTGACCCGAGATCATAGTTTCCGAAAATGCCTATTGATGATGAAAACTGTTTAACAGATTATTATTATTATTCAAGACCTGGAAATGTTAACCCCCTTTGCGTAAGCACCACCGAATCCTTTGAGATAAGTTATTGAAGATATTATTAACGTTTTAGGTTGTCCGATATTTGCAATTGCCTGCTGCAATTCTTCCAAATTGTTTAATACATATTCTAAACATCAAGTTATTGAAATAAGGAAGTAAGAAGTCCAGATTTAATTGAATATTACAGCAACTAGGCCACCAACCAGCACTGATTAAACATCCTGGGAAAAACTCCTCTAAATAATTTATTGTGGTTCGTGCTGTGAAAGTAGCCATTTGCTAATTCAATGTCGTCTAACTGGTTTATAAATGGATTCAATATAAGTCTCTGATATCTATAGGCGTTAATTGTTTCCCGGAAGAATATTGGTCCAATAATTCTCCAAGACATTGCCAACCAAACACCAATTTTAAGTGGATGTAGTGCCTTTACATCAATCACATTAAAGGGATTATGTTCTGACCAAGTCCTGAAATTTGTGAATTGATAAACCCAGAGAGATGAAACCAGGCTTTATTAGAAAAGAAAGTTGTATCTTGTTGGTCACTATTATTTAGCAGATTATTGTTATACCACTGACAAAACTGAATTTGTTGAAGAAAATCGAGTGGGTGAAGTTGTCGAACCATTGAAAATTTGTATGATCGGAAATGAAGGTGTTTTTTCAAGATCTTCCGAGTGGATTCGTATAGGAAACATGAGGATTCTGTTGTACAGTATCATTAACATTTTCTACAATATCGAGTGTTATTATATGTTAAGTTCGGAAATTCACGCGGTGCAAGCTTGGAGTGAAAAGTAGAGTGAGAACACAGCTGTTTTGATATACGTAAAAGTGAGACAAAAGTGCTCGAGGAGTGAATAGAGCAAGCACGGAGGAATTACCGAACACAGCAAAAGGGGGGCGACCAGTGAATTTTCCTTTTTCTACATTACTGGTTTGCAAGAAACGTTCATTTATTAACTGATTTTGAACTGAACTGACTTTAAAGTGAATAGAGAGACTCAGAAAAGGAATGATGTTTTGGAACTAAAATTAACATAACCTCAAAATACGTATGAAATCAGATGAAACTGATAACTGATTTAGAAAACCAGCTTGCGATCAGTACAGTGTGCGGGAGGGGGAATTCAATCACTTCCTCGCCAACTGAATAACTGTAAATGGAATGCAATCAACGATTTTTAAGTGAATTTGAATCGATTCGTGTTCGTTGTAAATGAAGGACGGCTATTCTAAAACAGTGTTGTGAAAAAAGGCAAAACTTAATTTGTTGTTCAGGGTATATCTCAATGAAATCGTCATAGGCATGCTGCTGTGAATAAATTCAATTACTATTGGGCTGATTCAGAAGAACATATCAATAACAGTTCCTGCGTCAAAGTTGAGACTGAGCACTCATTTCTGCTGAATGAAGTTCACTCATCATAACATGTTCCAGTCAGGTAGCGGAGAAGTTACGCTACAAAAAATGGCGAACCCTCCAACTCATCAACTTATGAGAGGTCGCATTCAGCAGAAATTTGGTCAACAGTTGCACAACTTTCAGGTCTGCTGAATGTGCCCATTTTCATTTTGTACTCCGCTTCGAAAATAAGCCATTACTAAAAATGTATTTTATTCTGTGCTCAAAACCATTTTGGTAATAAATTGAGATAATTAAATATCTGATTTATTTGGTTTTCTTGATTCGACAATAAACGAATTTATTTGAGTTTGACAATCTAGTGCACTAACCTAAATTTTGAATTTTTGAATTTGAAAATCCAGCACACCAACACAAACATTGAAAAGTGTTGCCAATCTAATAAAATAAGTCTCAATCATTAAAAGTCACTCGGTACTAAACCAAACTAAACGGAACATATGAGACGTATATGAGATCAGCTATTCATAGTCAGGTTATAAATAAACATTACACTTCAGAAACAGCTGCAGCAGCTATGATTGGATCAATTTCACTATTGAAGTCATATTTTTAAGGTTATGAATTCGTTGTGCGAACAAAAGTCAAAAGAAACACCTTTGCGTATAACGGCTTAAGCGACTAAACGCCAAAGGAAACAACAGAAAACAGCGCTTGTAAACGCGAGCGCTTAAAGCGTGTGAAACGCACCCTAAGTGATACACATTTTGCCTATTGAGTCGGACCCCCGTGGTTTTAGGTACCAATTAAAGCGACTGCAGGTGCATTTTAGGTTGAATATTCGAAGCTGTTGCGTTATTTAAAATAAGTAACAAAAATTGTTAATGTTTAGTAAATGCTTAATTTAATATGCAACTTGCGCTTATCGGCGCATGCGCATTAATAGGTACTAAAACACGAGGATTACTAAAAAGTTATTTGTGTTTTTGTTATTTATTTCAATTTTTCTTTTATTTTTTTATTAAATTATCAAATTTATTATATTCTTAATGTTACGTTATGTAATTTCAATATCTTTGCTTTAGAATTTTCTTTATTTTCATAGACTAAAGCTCACTAGCCCTACCTAGGTACTGCTAGACCAGAAAGTAATCAGATTTTACTTAAAATTCACCAAATTGATTTACCAATTCTACAGATTTCCTTATTTTACATTAAAAAATCCCAAATCACTAATAGGACGTGAAAATCTCCAGAAATGGTGAAAAATCACCAGTGTTGGGAACACTGATATACATCGTTTTCCGACGTTGTTGTAGTTTTTTGTGACCTTTGACATCTACGAGTCCAAATTAAATAAATGTAGGTATTTCTACAATGGCTACTCCTTTCAACTCAAAAGTTCCGAAAGGATGGTTAAGTGTAAGCAAGCACTGAGGGATTGGTTTGTGTTCCAACTAGTTAATAATGAAGAAGTTGCAAAATGCAAATTATGTGGATTTCTGCTGCAAAATCATTAGAGTGATTTAATAAAACTTCAATCTACCAAGAGACAAAATAGCATCATCTTCAATTCAAAGACAGAATGTGATTTCGTTCTCACGAGTGGAAGGTACTACATTAGCAAAAGTGTGCTTTATTGCTCAACATTGCAGCATTTTGACCATCGATCATTTAACTGCTCTATGTAAAGGTGATTTTGATGGTAAAGCTTCAGAATGTCTGCAGATGCGTCGAACTAAATATGGTGATCGTCCATATAACTTATTAATAGATGAGTCAATTGATACTTATGTGAGTAAATACCTACTTAGGTATTTTAGTAATACTACATCATTCTGGTAAGTCAAGGGAATTTGTGACGATCATTTTTAGACACGCCTGAGTTAAAAGAATGTAATGCTGAGGTCAAAGTCTACTACCTCAAATAGACAGTACTTTCTTTTAAATTACCTCTTTAAAATTTACAAGGTCTTGGCACAGATAATGGAAGTGTTATGATTGGCATCGACAGTGGCGTTCATAAAAGTGTGAAGGATGTTATCTCTTCCTATATCTGCTTTAATTTTTTTAAATAATAAAAATAAAACTGTTTTCTTGCTTTGTAGAAACGTCAAAGTGACTGAAGGAACGTTCGATGAGCTAAGTGCACACGTGTGTTTAGTTGCATCGCCAACTCTAATTCATTTTTCATTTGACCATTTCTTACAATCAATATTTAGAACTAAGGACTCGCTTTGGAATAGTTCGATCAACTGAAAAATGTTATTCAGCTGAAGTTGGTGTTCTATTAAATGCATAATGGCGGATCAAATTTGTTGTTTTTAATCTTTATTAAACCAATATTTGTTTAAATAAAACGCACGTTCTCCTTGAGATTATTAGTTGTCTTTTATTTGCAGCTTTGGTCAGTTCACTTTGAGTTAAAGTGAACTGATCTCACTGATCCGCTTTAGTTACAAATAAAACATTCCAAAGTCTAGTCGTCAAAATTATATTTTCATTCAAACGAAGAAGTCATTTTTAACAAGTATTTCATAAAAAGAATTAAGTAAGTGTATAATGACAGTTTTATTAAGAATTTGCATGTGGGATTGTTTAACGTTAGCTGCAATATCGTATCCCCTCCTAAACTGAACCAACTGATCTTTATATCCGGTAGGTGCAGCATCGGTAAGGGGGGAAGTGAACTGGCTCACTTTGGATTAGATCACTTCGACAAATAAAATAGACAAACCTAATGAAAATGTGATCCTGGGTAAAAGTGAACTGATCTCCGTTGCAAATAAAAGACAACTAATAATAGCAACTAACTTCACTTTATTCAATCCAAAAACAACACTAATAACACTAATAATTCACAGCAACATCTACTCTAGTTAATAAAGATTTCAATATGACCACAGATAAACAAGAATAGATACCTAACTCCACTAGCGTCTATTTCTTGTGCTCTACAAATGAACCCGGCACTGATCTTCAAGCCACCTAGCACGCGCAAATGTATTTTTTTTAATAAGTTAACATTATGAATTTCAAATATTATTTAAACTACCTACTTCTCATTTTGAGAAATTGTTGACTTTCCTTCTGTAGAGCATTTTAAAGAGCAATTATTATGTTTGAGATTACTGATTTATTAAAAAATTTTAATTTATTCAAGGCAGTTTGTTAAAATAAAATTTAACTGTGTGAAAATTTTAGTTTATTTAAGAACAATATGATTCATTTTTGCCATAACCCTAGTGATTGATACCTTAATAATTACATTATACTCATTATTATCCAAAAGTAACAAAAAATAAAAGAAATTATAATCAGTTACTTATGAACTAAATAATAAATTTAATGTATCGTCTCGTGCAGGGCGCGTAAAATTTTTCTTTTTGCAGTTTTTCTTTCTAGTTGAAAACAATGATCTTTGTGATACAATTTTCTTATTATGTGGAATTCTACTGCAGGAACTTGTTGATGAAAGTGAATTATTGGACGAATCTACAGCTGCCAACGTAGGTGAAAGCGGAGCTAATATATTTTTAATTATTTGAAGCTTGGTAGGAAAATTCAATCTTTCAAATGTCTGGCAATTTTATTTTGTATATCTTCTTTCTCTTTTTCTACAGACCTTTCCACAGCCTTTTGACTCTTAATTTCGTTTAGGATACAATTCTTAATTCTTTTCTTTAGCCTCTTCATCAATATGAATATGCGTTCTCCGTCTTCATCCACTGTTATGCCTAAAAGAAGAGATGCAGTTGAATTAATCATTATTTTAAGTATATTATTAGAGAAATGCACCGGAAATATGTAATGTACACAATGCGATTCGATTATATGAGTACTAACTAGGTAATGTTACAAATCACAAACTACAAATAAATATTGATTTCACCCTCATCTGCATCCTGTGATATAAAATAAATATGTTATTTTAATTTTTCATAATATAGCATTGTAATATTAATTAATTGTGTTAAACGACTTACCAGTTTCAGTTTGAATAATTGGCCCTCCATTTTCTTCTTTTCTTGAACTAGCAACTAGATGAATATGTTTACACATATTGAATTTGATAGCAGAATCAACACAGGAGCAAATATATTCATGAATGCAGATATTACAATAGGTACATTTCAGCTCGCATTTTGTGCAATTGCTGTCTGTTTTCTGTATAAGATAAACTTCTTGAGTTGTCTTCGACAGTATTTCCCATCCATGTTCACATTCAATCAATAAATCTTCATCTAAACTACTCATATTTTTAAGACGAGCTCTTATTTCCTTTATTTTGCTACAGATTTTGCCTTTATGGCAATTTATTAATCTGTCAAATAACTTATCTCTGACAAATCGCATGATGGCACATATACCCTTATCTAGCCGTTTTACATTCTTCCCCTTAAGGTAAATGTATTTAAGACTCTTATGAAACCTTTCTAGGTGCATGTTGGTGTTTATACCAGTATGAAGTCTGTAAGCATACGCCCATATTCTATGTTATTGAGATAATTCTCTTCAAAGTAACTTATAAAATCTGTTATATCTGGATCTTCGCAACGGTTTCGGAAATTGCAGAGCATTCTTTCTAAAGCTTTTTCGTCTGTTTCTTGCAAGATACTTCGTAATTGCTTATGAACTTCATGCTAAAATAATAGAGAGCAATAAGATTAATAATTATGAAAATATTCAGTTATTAAAAACTATACCTGTTTGTCCTTTGATTTTATGTTTACTAAATTTTTCTTCCAGGCACGAAGCACGTGCCATGTGCAGAAATGTCTAAAAAATAAATAATTGAAAATTGCAATTAGGTTGTTAAAATACATACCGTTTCTCTGGAACACCCATCACTTCTGTCCATGCATTATAGAAACTTTCGACCATGTCTGACATAAACACTTTTGGTGTGATGATATTAATTTCTTCTTTAATTTTGGAAAACATTAGCCTGAGGACTTCTTTATCTGACCTGTTGGAGATCAAAAATCATCTAGCACTAATAGCGTGGTGAGCTCAAAGTTGTAACTGTTCAACCCATGAGTACCATCAAGACAGATTACGTCAGAACCATATATATTTAAATAAGATTCATCTTCTTTGATAATGCTCTGGGGTTTATAAAACAAAACACAATGCTTTTCTTCTTGAATTTCTTTAACCCACGATTCTACACTTACTCCATCATTGGGATGTTTTACTGCAGATATTATACAAATCAATATTATACAAATCTTTTCTCCGTAACGGCTAACTTCTGATTCAGTTACATTTTCACGAACTTCATTGAGAATTTCATCAAAGGGAATTTTATTAGAAATTTTCTGTGCTATTTTTTGTCGATCTGGTTTCGACAAATTTATATATCCTGTTGGATAGTGTCATGTCCTACATGTGTTTCAATATATTCTGCCTTACATGTATTATTTATTTATTATATTTCATTATAAACTTTATTGCATCAGGACAATAGGCGTTCATTTTATAACTACCCTGTGTCTTTAAATAACGTTTACGTTCACTTTCTTTAAGTTGTGACACATAATATCCCGAGCGATTACAAACAAAATAATTGGTCTTGCATTTTTGTGAATTTTTGTTTTTATTCTTGACAAAACTAGTATTTGTGTCTGCTTCCAACTTATTTTTCCATATATAAAATTCATCATCCAAGTTAAATTCCATGGTACTTGATTTGACAGCAATTTCGTGCATCTCATTAAAATGTTTTAAAATTTCATCCTTGCAACTGAATGACTTAGTACATAATGGACACTTTTTATTTTTCATTTGGGAATTACTTGAGGTATTATCACTACTTGAGGGAAAAGCTTCAATGTGTGTCTTCTGATGGCTCGTGAAATTAATTTTATCACTAAAGCTTTTCCCACACTGACAATTGAAATTATATTTTGCGGCATTTTTGTACAGGTTCGGAGCGATTTCATCAGCCATATCTTTGTGAAAATTTCGTGCGTGTCTTCTTAAACTAGATGTGTTGGAAAATACCTTGCCGCACTCATAACACTGAACACCCATTTTTGCTAAAACTGCGCAATAAATGTTAAACTTTAAACTTTTATGTTGACGTTGACCACGACAGAATAAGAACAACAACTGACATACCCACTTCGACTTGGCGTCATCAGATGGCGCCACAGCAGTGACAAGTTCTTGTTAGTTTGTAGAGCACAAGAAATAGACGCTAGTCCTAACCAAGGTTTCTAAAAAGAAAGGTTGCCTGGTAACTTTTCACCAATGAGCGAGCAGTAACAAAAGCGCGGGAATACGTCACGGGGACGAAATATTTAAAATACTCGTTGGGTATTTACTGATTATCGTTTTTTTTTCACGTTTACCAGTGGCTTATTATCAAAAAACACCTTAAAGTCTAGGCTTGGGGCACAAAGTATTTATGTTGTAACGGAAAATCTGCCTCAAATAACTCAATAGTTTTAAAAACAAAACAAATGTAAACATAAATCTTTATTTTATGAACCCAAAGAATAATATGATGAAAATGGTAGTTCATATTATATTTTTTTTTCTGTTAGTTGATAAATTAATGAAAATGTACGAAAGGAAGGTAAATAAAAAAAAATAATTTTTAAGAATTTATTCACTAATTTACAATTTTTTTCATTTTTTTCGCATATTTTGAAGATGAAGCACTTGTGCTTGGGTGATGACGCTTTTGTTGCTTATCCTCTTCCCTTTTATAATTAAAAATTTTATTCTTATAAAAATACGAAGTCGACAATGTAAACGCTCCTCTGGCGTATATTTCTTTCTTTCCAATCACCACCAATAATAGCATATGGCGTTTACACATAAGAGTGCCAGGTAACTTAGTCGTGACGCCAAGATTCATAAAGAAAACTTCATTTAATACATTCACCACTATTTTAATGAAAATCGTAAAACATAACAGAATTGATAATTAATATCCAAATAAAATACGTGCGGAGGATCCCTATAGCATCAAAAATAACATTAGAATAAATCTGTAAGTTAATTATCTCAGAAATTTTAATTAACAACACACAATTAAACATCGCTCGCAACGGACGCGATACTTAACAGAAAATTGGCAACAGAAACTCCCACCAACAAGCTAACAACAATATTAATATTAATATTTGATAATCTCTCTCATCGGACGTGATTATCAAACATCTCCCAAAGCTTGGCTTTACCAGGCTCATCGGCCAGAGTAAAACACAAGTGTTATTTGCCAATCGCTCTCAACGGTCGCGATTTACAAACAACTAACAGTTTTGCATTTACTTCGCACATCGGCCGAAGTAAGATACAAGGAATAATTAATAATCGTTCGCATCGGACACGATTTCCAAATGATTGACAAAATCTGTCTTTACCCTGCTCATCGGCCAGAGTAAGATACAAGTTCTGTTTGAAAACTGCTCGCAACGGACGCGATTTTCAAACACCAACCAGATCTTCCTTATTTAAGCTCACCGGCTGAAATAAGATGCTTCGCTCGTACATCGACCAAGCGTGATGAGATCTCATCGGATACTCATGCCTCTTGGGCCATTTTCCCTGGCTTATATAGCAAACGTTAACTAGTTTTTGTTACCAAAATTCGCAAATCTCGACTGTAAAGTTCGTAAACAACGCATCTTCGGCGCTCCGCGTGGAAATTTCCGTGCGTGTCGTACCTGGTACGGGAATTTCCGTGCGTTTTGCGTTCAATTACACTTACTTAAATAACGTATTATAACAAATTTACACTAAATTACACACTTACATTTCGTAATATTATTTCTAAATTACCCAAAACTAAAAAATTCATAACAAAATTTAAGAATAAAAGCGCAGTCTTTACATTCCCCCTTCACTTCCGCAAAGAATTCCTTCTAGGAACTTCTTTCAGGCCTTCCCGGTGAATCCGAGGGTTTCTGCATCGGCCTTCTTTATCCGGAAAAAACCACCTCCGGGCAGAAATACTTTAAAGTTCTGCTGATCCGGTCTCCGCTTTCGGGGACGCCTTCGTTGCTGAGCAGCTCTGGTGACGCCTGCAGGTACAGTGACTGGGTTAGGAACAGGCAGTCTCGACACTGATCGAATGGGAACGACCCATGGCACACTCGCAGTAGTCGAATTTAAGCAGGCTGGTCTTGGCACCGGCTCTGACAACCGAATGACTGGGGCCTCAACTTGCGGTCTGTTCCACGAGGATCCCAACTTCTCCAGAGGAATTGAACACCGCAATCTTAGTGGTCCTGACATAGCCACATCTCCTGGGCAAGGTTCGGCAGGAATACACAGCTCCGCCTGTTTCCTCAGGAAGAAGTCCGACGTGGAGGGGGAGATTGCTGAGGACACCAATCCATAAGGAGATCCGGTCAGGCAAGGCAGGTCTCTCCCTGGAGTCACTGGAGGTGCCACTGGAAATGGAGACAAAAACTGTTTCCTCGGAGAAGGCGTTTCCGGGCTGGATCCAAATAGATCCTGGAAGACGGTCTTTAAATGGGCTGCTTTAACCGTTGACAGACTCGGAGTTGGAGTTGGGGCTCTCGGGGGTGTTCTCACGTCTTCCATATTCTGAAAGAACATTAAAACATGTGAATGCTGCTTTTCGGGGTAGATTTTCAAATCCTTGACATGTGCTCTTCCCACGGGTTTTCCCTCTTCGTCGGCTAATTGCACGATTACTGGAGACTCAATCTTTTCCACTGAAAAAGGACCCACATATTTCGGAGCCAACTTTGCGGAAAACTTATTAACAGCATTTGACAAAACATGATTCCTTCGATACACCTGTTGTCCAAGTTGCGGCTTCAAAGGTCTACGACGTAAATTATAATATTTACTTTGAGTAGAAAATGCCTTGGCGAGATTCTGTCTCACTGAATTGTAAATTTCCGGTAATTTACGCAAACGTTCCGCAAATTCATTCGTATTTGTCGCGGTGAAGGTCGTTGATTCACTTGGGTCCACTTCTTTTCTTAATGATTTAGGGGGTAATATTTCCCTGCCGAAATTGAGAAAGCTTGGTGAATATCCTGTTGAGTTATGTTGTGCAGTGTTTATTGCGAAAGCTATTTCAGAGAGATACTCATCCCATTTCCGATGATCATTCTTAATTGTCTGCGCAATCATTGTCCCGATCACCTTGTTGGCTCTTTCCACTGGATTGGCTTGTGGCGTATATGGAGAAGTAAATTGATGCTCTATACCGAACTCTTTTACAATCGCCATTAATTTATTCGCATACTGCGTACCATTATCGGAAACCAGCTTCTTCGGCGTTCCGAATTTGTAAATAATCCTTTCCTGTAGAGCCTTTAACACTGCCTTCGCATTAGCCACGCGTAATGGAATTAATTCCACCCATTTCGTGAAACGATCCTGAAATACCAATACATATACATGGCCTCGACTTGACCTTGGAAAAGGTCCAATTAGATCTGAACTCACGATTTCCCACGGACCTTGTACTCGCGAAAAATGCATATACCCATAGGGTTTTCCTGTTGTATGCTTATGTTGTAAGCAAGACTGACATCTTTTAACATAACGTTTAATATCTCTCACCATTCCTGGCCAAAAATAATGTCTCTCAATTTTCCTGACGGTTTTTAATATCCCTAAATGACCTCCTTCTGGATTGTCGTGTGCTTCTTTTAGAACTCTTTCCTTCAATTGACTTGGAACACATAATTTCCATGGCGATTCTAAATCTTCTGCCGGTCCTCCTGGTGTGGAAACTATCCGTTTGAACACATTTCTTTTGTCCACATAGTAATCCGGATATTTTCTGGGATTCTTTTTAATACCTTCCTTTATTTTATGTAGCCATTCATCCGTTGGAGTAGTTAGCAATGCGCCTAATTCTTCTGTCACCGGTGATCTTGATAAAGCATCAGCTACCTTATTAAGACTTCCTCTACGATACTGAACTTCGAAGTCAAACTGTTGTAGGTCCAAAGCCCATTTACTTAAGCGACCAGAAATGCTTTTAAGTGAGTTTAACCAACTTAAACACTGATGGTCCGTTATTACCAAGAATTTATACCCTTCTAAATAATGTTTCCATTTTCGGACAGCCCAAACGACGGCTAAACATTCCTTCTCCGTTGTAGAGTACTTCTCTTCGCTCTTTGAAAACTTTCGACTAGCATACGCAATTACTTTTTCCCCCTCAGGAGTTTCCTGAGTTAGCACCGCTCCAATTCCACTATTACTGGCGTCAGTCTGCACCACAAATGGTAAATTAAAGTCTGGGCACGTAAGTACTGGTGCCTGTGTCAAAAGATGCTTGATTGTATCAAAAGACGACTGTTGATCTTCTTGCCACTTCCATTTTGAACCTTTCTTTAATAATTGATGCAAGGGTGCTGCTATCGTGGCGAAATCCGGCAAGAATCGGTGATACCAAGTTGCTATTCCTAAGAACTGTCTAACACCTTTTACTGTTGTTGGAGGCTTTAACTTCAGTATGGCTTGTACTTTGTCAGGATCTGTACGTATTCCGTTTCTCGTAACCAGGTGACCTAAATATTTCAACTCCGTGCGTCCAAATTTACACTTCTCTGGTTGTAATCTTAACCCTGCGGATCGCAATCTTTCGAATACCACCTTCAAATTTTCCAGGTGTTCTTCAAGTGTCTTCCCTAAGATTATTATATCGTCCAAGTATACAAACGCATTGGGTTCCAATTCCGGACTGATAATCCTATCCAACAGACGTTGAAATGTGGCTGGAGCTGAATGTAGGCCAAAAGGCATTACAGTAAACTGGAAAAGTCCTCGTCCTGGTACGGTAAACGCAGTGATTGGTCTACTTTCTTTTGTTAAAGGTACCTGCCAATATCCCTGTCGAAGATCTAATGTTGATATATAACGGGCTTCTTTCAGCTTATCTAGTATAGCCTGTATATATGGGATGGGGTACGCATCCTTCTGTGCTTGTTCATTAACTTTGCGAAAATCAACACAAAAGCGGTATTGTCCTGAGCTTTTCTTTACCATCACTACTGGTGAACTCCATGGACTTTCTGAAGGTTCTATCACTCCTTCGGCTAACATTGAATCTACTTGTTCATTAATCAAATTCTGAATATACGGGTTACGTGGAAAATATCGTTGTTTAACTGGCGTCGGGTCTTTAAGGCGTATGCAATGTTCCACCAAATGTGTCCGCCCTGGGAGAACATCAAACTTTGGAAGTTCCTCTGCTAGAAATTCTTGTATTGCTTCTTGTTCCGTTTGAGTCACTTTGGACATAACATTAATATACTGTTTCCTAGCCCTGACTTCTTCTTCCTTAAGGTCCGGTAAAAGTAAGATAGACTTTTGCGGGATATCAACCATGATTTTCAAAAGACTTAACATATCCATTCCTAATATTAAGGTGGTGGACAACTCTTCCATTTCCCATATTTTGATTATTTTCTTCCGAGTTCCAATGTTGATAGGTACTTGAAATTCTTGTGCTACACTCAGCCTTGTATTGTTCGCTAAGAGAACGTTCTGAGAATTAACTTTAAATACACATCCGTTTTGTCGACAAAAGCAAGCTAACGCATGGTTCATATATGATGTAGATGCTCCGGTATCAATGAGTGCTGATACTTCTCTATCTAAAATTTTTACTGGAATCCATATCCGAGAATCTTCTGATTTACTGCTATATATTCTTTCCCTGTACGTTTCTGACATGACCGAATTACTTTGGGGTCTCCTCGGCCTTTTTAATTTCGGACCCCCCTGAAGTTTTCCCGCCCGTCGACAATGACAATCTTGCTGCCGTCTTCTGCACCTGGGACAATCTGCTGGGCGTTCCTTGCACGATGCTTTGAAATGGCCTTCCTTCCCACAAGTCCAACATACTCTTGGGTAGAACTTGTTACCTGTAGGGCTCTGTAATGACGCTGGGATATTTGTTCGTGGCATGTTTATTTTGCTTTGCGTCATTCTGCGCGGATATTTAATTTCCCCACTCGATGGTGACGGGATATTTCCATCTTCTACTGAGTTAATCACCATCTTTGGTGAGTTACCTAACTTTGGTGGACGATAAGCTGTTTCAGACACATAAGCTTGAGCTGGATTCGGAGGAGGTCTAAATTGGGTGGATGCGCACCTTATACTTTCATATTCCTCACCTAATGCCATCAGTTCATCTAATGTACTAAAATCTCCTCTCTTCACATAGAATTGATACTCTGGGAGCAGATTTTCATATATTCTCTCAAGACTTTTCGTCGGGTGCCATTTTCCGCTTCTTCTCATAAGAGTTTGTATCGCTACAATGAAGTCTCTTACCGGTTCCTTCGCGCCTTGAGTTCGGATTCGAATTTCGTCTTCTAACTTCAATTTAAATCGTGGAGGCAGAAATTGCGTGGTGAAATCTTTCACGAAGTCTTCCCATATGACCCATGTTTGTTTCCGGCATCTATACCACAGTAAAGCTTTTCCTCTTAGAAATTCAGGTGCTGCTAACAATAATCTATTTCCAGGAAATGTATAACATTCTCGTAATTCTTCGATCCTCTCGAGAAAAGTTAATGGATCGCCCTCGCCATTGAAATGTACGTTCCATTTCCTCACCTTCTCACACATCGCCGCGGTTGAAATTCCTTGCTCTTCTCCTCGCGGAGGGTTTGGATTGTTATCTTGTGAGATACATGCTTGTACTGGTGTAGCTTCCTCTATCTCATTCTGATCTCCATCTTCCTCTCTTACCAAACTTTTATAGCCTCCTTTTAGAAATTGTACCAGTCTGGCCCGCATCAGCGTTACAGTACCTCCTGTATTTAGACCAAAATTTTTTAATTCTGTCGCTAACTCTTCCTTCTTCAAGTGATAAATCCATCCTGTTCTCTTGTCTTGTAAGGGAGTGGAACTTTCTTCCTGCTCTCCGCTTTCGCTATCTGACATATTTACTTTCACCGATAAGTTCACAGTTAACACAAATTTTCACAAATTAAAAATAATATACAAACCAATCACCAATATTGAAACATTTAACATAGGAGTTTCCGTGTCTTCCTCCTGTGATGCAATTAGAATAACGTGTGGTGGTTATGCTATTTGAGATTCCTGTTCTTAATTTTGAAGTCCCTACTCTCGGAATTTTCACGTCCCTTCTCTCGGAATTTTCAAGTCCCTGCTCTCGGAATTTTCAAGTCCCTGCTCGCGGAATTTTCAAGTCCCTGCTCTCGGAATTTTCAAGTCCCTTCTCGCGGAATTTTCAAGTCCCTGCTCGGGCGCCAAATTATGTAAACGCTCCTCTGGCGTATATTTCTTTCTTTCCAATCACCACCAATAATAGCATATGGCGTTTACACATAAGAGTGCCAGGTAACTTAGTCGTGACGCCAAGATTCATAAAGAAAACTTCATTTAATACATTCACCACTATTTTAATGAAAATCGTAAAACATAACAGAATTGATAATTAATATCCAAATAAAATACGTGCGGAGGATCCCTATAGCATCAAAAATAACATTAGAATAAATCTGTAAGTTAATTATCTCAGAAATTTTAATTAACAACACACAATTAAACATCGCTCGCAACGGACGCGATACTTAACAGAAAATTGGCAACAGAAACTCCCACCAACAAGCTAACAACAATATTAATATTAATATTTGATAATCTCTCTCATCGGACGTGATTATCAAACATCTCCCAAAGCTTGGCTTTACCAGGCTCATCGGCCAGAGTAAAACACAAGTGTTATTTGCCAATCGCTCTCAACGGTCGCGATTTACAAACAACTAACAGTTTTGCATTTACTTCGCACATCGGCCGAAGTAAGATACAAGGAATAATTAATAATCGTTCGCATCGGACACGATTTCCAAATGATTGACAAAATCTGTCTTTACCCTGCTCATCGGCCAGAGTAAGATACAAGTTCTGTTTGAAAACTGCTCGCAACGGACGCGATTTTCAAACACCAACCAGATCTTCCTTATTTAAGCTCACCGGCTGAAATAAGATGCTTCGCTCGTACATCGACCAAGCGTGATGAGATCTCATCGGATACTCATGCCTCTTGGGCCATTTTCCCTGGCTTATATAGCAAACGTTAACTAGTTTTTGTTACCAAAATTCGCAAATCTCGACTGTAAAGTTCGTAAACAACGCATCTTCGGCGCTCCGCGTGGAAATTTCCGTGCGTGTCGTACCTGGTACGGGAATTTCCGTGCGTTTTGCGTTCAATTACACTTACTTAAATAACGTATTATAACAAATTTACACTAAATTACACACTTACATTTCGTAATATTATTTCTAAATTACCCAAAACTAAAAAATTCATAACAAAATTTAAGAATAAAAGCGCAGTCTTTACAACAAAAAGATTTCACAAGATTTGTGGGCGTTTGAGGAGTCTTTTTTAAAATATACTCTGTCGTATTACTTAAAACATTATTGTTGTTAAATTTTCCATGTTTGTGAAGTTTATTAAAATATTTATCCATTTGAGATACTTAATTCAACCACTGATCTGAAGGTTGAATAAGTCCCCCAAATGATAAATTCTGCAGCCAAGTAGGTAATGAATATGAATGTAAATTAACTACTTCCTTTTGTCGTGTCTTGTAGGTATATTCCCCAAGATAGTTATATTGTTTTAGATGTTTTTTTGCCAGATAACCAGCAATGTAGATCAATCCATCTTTTTCCAATGCAGGTGTTTCTATGGAGTCCAGAGAGGAATTGCTGCTTAAACTCGAAAAGTTGCTGCTGTCTTGCCTACACATATTTTCCTCTAGCAGAGAAATGGGCTTTTCAACATTAACATTTACATTTGCCTGCTTTAGAGATGTTGCCATCAAATATTCATCGACTTCTTGTGGATCCATTATGGGTGCGGCAGTAGCCACATTGGCATGCTTTTGTACAATACCAGGATTTTTTCCCAGCAGTATCATACGAATTCTATATATAGCATTCAGTGGAGAAGGGTGGTCATGCAGGCCACCTCTGGTTCTCAACTGAAATATATTCAAAAATATGTTAATATTATTGGGTAAGTAAATAATTAAAGCAGTACCTGTGAAAAAAAGTTTTCCAAGCAATCTTGGTTCAGACGATGTGTAAGGATGTACTTAATGTCCAATTTTTCTTTAAGGCAATTGAATAATCCCTGAATTGATTTGGTTGATATCAATATACCTTTTTGAAAAACTTGTAGAGCTTCTCTTCCTCCACACTTCATATTGGATATTGTGTCCATCATTTGATCCAATGTTGTATTTTGGTTCACTAAATTCATTCCATATGGTTTTTTTGTTGGTATTGTTGCAGATGGAGAGTAACTATTCATTATATCAAACCAGTTATTTATTAATTGAACAAAATCTCCTACATTTGTTGCCAAATTTGGATTATCACCAGGCACATATTGTTTTAAATCAGTGGCTGTGCTATGTGAAAACAATTGAGCCGCCAACTTTACATTTTGTCGTTCTGGTCGTTGGCAGTTTACGTGCATTGGTGTTAATGCATAACGTGAACTGATTTCAGTTTTTCTTTCAATTAAGTTTAATATAGGATCCTTGTTAATAATTGTGCCATTATTTAAAACAAATCCATGGTCTAAGAACCAGTTTCTAAGAAGTTTTAATAAATGTGGCACATCAGCAAAGATAAAAATTGGACTGCATGTCACAGGATGGTCAAAATACGTTTTATCAATGACTTGTTTATCAGTTATCTTTAACTCTTTCCATAATCCCTGATTTGCTCCACCACAATCTGAAACACATGCAACGACATTGTAATGAATCTGATGTAGTCTGACAATAATTTCTTCTAATATTTCCTTAGTAATTTTTTGATCAAATTGCAGGTAAATTGGTTGTTTCCATTTATCAAATATGTCTCTCGCCATAACAACTTGCATGTACTGGTGCGGGCCGACAATGTCATCAGCCCTTTGGTTATATTCATATATTCCAGTAACTTTTACTTCATCCTATGACAAAGCTACTGTCCTTTGAAGAGTTGTTTTTTCTTGTCCAGCTGAATTCATAATGTTTAGAACATCTCCTAAAATCCCACTGCGCATATTTATTCCTGCAGCCCACTGTTGTAGTGTGGATATTCCAGGTAATGGATAATGTAAAGTTTGTCTTAAGTATATATAGCACCTCTTGCTAAAATACCTGAGCGTGAAGGCTCTTGACAATTCTTCCTGCGTCCATCTAGCTTTGCTTTTTCTTTTTAAAGCTATATCTAGTTGATTACTTGTAAGAAAATCTGCAAAGGCAACTTTAGCTTGTTTCTCAAATGTTAAACCAGCTTCTTTTAATTGTTTTCTACATTCCTGTAAATGATTTTCGACAGTGTTAATTTTCTTTTTTAACGTGTTATTTTCGTCTTGAAGTTGGTTTATTTTATTTTTGAAGGCATCACAATCTTCGATGTGTCTCTTTTTAAGTGTAACATTCTTTTCTTGTAATTCTTTTAGTTGTGTTTGCAGATATTCACATAGCAAATCCCTTGCACTTGATTCAACAGCAGATGACAATGGAATTTCTTGAAAAACTTCAACTGCATCCATTGCACCTGTACTTATTTTTTCGTATGATTCTGATGTTACAGTCTCAGCACATATGGACGAACTTTGAAGTAAATTTTCTACTAAAACCGTCCTTTCTCTTATTTCCGTCCTTTCCTTTCTTTTTGTCTCTTTCGCTTGGGTGGTGTTTGATTGAATTGGTAAATTCAATGAAGGAATAGCTGAAAATTAAATAAGTATATTGTAGGTATTTTAGTTTTTATGACAATGATTGTAGATTTACGATCAAAAATTAGTACTAATCTGAGGGCTACATTCATAACATGACCATCACATTTTATGCATTGCAATTTTATATAGACGGTATGAATTCTAGTATAACCTACCATTCTTTTTTAATTTTGTGGGACGTACTCCCATTAATTTTGCATACATGTGATCTTCATAATCTTCCAACGTAAAATGTTTGGAGCAAATACGTTTATTGTCAGCAGTAAAGACGTCCTTCCTATAACATTTCCTTATCCACTCTTTTCTAACTAGCTTGTCTTTGGGAAACCGAAAGAAACTAATCGTTTCCATATTTTCCTTCGCCCTTTTCGAATTGCTCTCGCAAGACACAATGCTACAGCAATTTCCTCCTCCACGTGATGCCATCCTGTAAATAAGAGTTTTAACGTTAACGTTTTAATGTTAATAAATAATATACATATATTAAGCATACCTTTACTGTGTCCTTTTATACTCTTTCTCACATTTATGATAATAGTACTAACCCACTAAGCATTAAGAAGAAATAATCAACACTAAAATCACAAAGTAACCGAAATCACATCAATCTAAACGATAAAAACCATCCTGAACATACAATTAGTATTATTAATTAATGATCACAAACCGCTGATTTGTTTGTCCAAGTGACGCGGTATCCCCACTTTTGTTATGTTAGAGGTTCGTTGCTAATGGTTACCAGGCAACCTTCTCTTTCTAGAAACCTTGAGTCCTAACTCCCTCCTTTCCTGTCATATACATACCGTAAACGTTAAACTCACTTGATAACTCAAATGCATTGGTATTTGACATTGTATCACATGATTTCAACGCTTACGCAATCTTAACAGAGATAGTTCGAACAACTATGTATCTCATCTTAAATATCAAAGTAAGGACATGTATAAAATAAAACAAAAAATCGCTCATCACAAAAACATTTATTTTGGGCAAAAAAATACACAGCGAAAAATCTCATTCACCACAATACGAATGAGAGAAAACCCTGTACAGCGCACTTAAAATTATCAGATTTTGTGCTTCATATGTGCACTTGTTGATTACTTGACTAAACCAATAATTAGTAATCAATGCAATTTGAATTAATCAATTTAACAATTATTTGTAAAGTAGAAACACAACATATAGATAGATAACAAGGTATAAATCGGAGTTTTACTCTTACGTAATTGAAAACTTCCCATGGAATAACCAAAAGTATGTTCATTTAACCATGATTATAAAGAATCACAACAGAATTCTGAGTACATACAAAAAATCAATCAAAATAAGTAACCCACCAGTAACCAGTTGATAGTTATGCAATTACTAATTTTAAACTAAAATTAACACGTTGCAAGATTGAAGAAAATAAAAATATCATTTGTAACTTAAGTTAGTAAACTTGAGTTTCATAAAAATGTGATATACAAATTATACAATCCTAAATTAATTCTTAGTTTGTGTGTTCGTTCAAAAACTAGCACTAAATTGAAACCTTCTGTTGTAACACATTTACAATTTATAACTTGGTTTTTCTGGTCTTAAATTTCTTATACCTATTCAAAGCTAGTTTTTTAATCTCATCGTCCACATTCCTAGCATCTAAACCTTTTAAAATTTTATTAACATTCCTAGTCCACAAATGCACAAAAAAAGTTATTAATTTTTTTGCAAATATAGCGAAAATATTGTGTACTGGACAGGTAAAAGAATGGTGAACCAAATCCGTTAGCTTATTAAATAAAAATTTGGATATATCTGGTTTCTCACAATATTTTGGTAAAAAATATTTTAAAACTTGTACTGAATCAGTGAAGACTTTTGTAAATGCAGTATTTGGAGACAGTAAAGATTTAGCACTATATGTTTTATATTGTATCAATATATTATGAGGGTCATGTAATGTTCCCACTAAATCTTGTTTGCAATGAATGCATTGTTTCACAATTTTTAAAACAGTTCTTGCTGTATATCCAGCCACATATGTATACACTTCAAGTAAACCCACAGCATTTTCTGAACAAAATGAAAAGTTGTCATCTTGATCTTCAGATACATGTATTTCTTGTATACCTTCTTCCACAATGTCTGTGTTATATATATAATGTTTCAGTGATGTTAATCTCCCTTCACTCTCATCCTCTTCACAATTACTTCCGGGTGAGTGAGGAGACATAAAATTATTCACTACTAAAGCTTTAAATGAATGCACAAAGGATGTACATGTAGGATTTATATTTCTTGCTCCGTGATTTCTTATATTTCCAAAAAAATTTCCAAAGGGTCTTGATTGAAATTTCGGAGACAAACATAATCAAAACCTGCATTATTCAGTTTCTCCCATAAATGTTTGAAGCCACGTATTGTAGTTTGCCAATTTCGTACAGTTGGAGGTGTTACAAGTTATCCTCTTTTGCGGAACTTCATGGACGCCAGAACAGATACAGCTGTACTCCAAAATTCTAAATGAGCAGACTTTGAGGAAATTGCACACTTCACAGGTTTTCCATGTGCTGCAAAGACTGTAGATCCATTAACACTGTCAAATAATGCATCAGCAAAGGAAACAGAATTTGCAGTGTCTAAGGCTTCTTCTGGAAGTAGCTTTCCTAAACCTACATCAGAGGAAACAAATATATAAAAAAAAGCAGCATCGAATGTGACCTTTGTTTATGAGAAGTAACAGTTTTGATACATACCCCATTTAACATTGCTTCTAATCCCGGCAGAAACTGAATGTGATAAAACTTGTGCTGCAAGTTTAACTTTCATCTTTTTCATTTTGTCTTCATAGATATGGACATCGGTTAGCTTGTAGCAAATGGTAATATCATCCTTAACATCTAACTCATATAGTCTGACAATGTGCTGCCATGATGCTACTTGATTTAGCATCTTATATGAGAAGAGTATTTATGCATTTATGAAATTATTTCGAAGACCTTTTAATAGATGAGGTGGATCAAACAGTGGTACCACTTCTACTCCATTGATTTCAAATCCACACAATCTATACAACAAAAACAGACCAAATCAAATTAAAGACGAATTTAAGTAAAAATCTTACCTGCAATCTTTCTCAACACGAAGATAATTTCTTCGTGTGTCATCCATCAACATTTTTATTGCAGACAAATTTGACGTAGATTGATCGCAGACAGTAGCTATTACCTTTAAACCAATATTTTGCATTTCTGCAATAATTAACTTAATATTCCGTACAATTTCGACAGATGACATGCCACATTCACTGAAAAAGTAAGCAACTGGTTGCTTCCATTTTCTGCGTATCCCTCTAGCCATAAAAACCATAGCGTGACTAGCAAATGCTTTTTTCACTCCTAGTCCACAATTAACAAAGCCTTGAATTACATCATCCTGTTCATTATATGTCAAAGCTGGCTCCACTGCCATTTCATCAAAAATTAAAGTGCAGTATTTGTCCAAAGGTTTCATTTTTTGAACAGACTCCTTCAGACTTATCACAATATTTTGATTAATGCCACATTTAAATGAGACAAGACGCAATAACTTTAATAAAGTTTGCCTAGAAGGCAATGCAAAATATCGCCTGAGTAAACGCTATGCTTTTGGACCATGCCAGAGCAAATATTTTATCATCTATGGAGAACCTACGTCCTTTTTCTTTTTTAGTTTGTAATTTTATCTGCGTTAGGAAGAAATTTAATGCTTGATTATTCAGTTTCATTTCTAAACATTCTTTAGACATTGAATATTCATATACCTTGTTAATATGTAATTTGCTATTAGAATTTTCTTTATACAATTGCCTTGCAGTTTTAGCAAGATCCTTTGCTATAGTTAGTAATTTTATTTTTCTTGGTGTTAACTGTCTTCTTTGGATATTCACAACTTTTCGAATATTCAGCCGTTTTTTCAAATCTGTTAAATGTGTACAATATCAATAATTAGTAAGACTTAAAGCCCGTTCACAGTGACTTAACGTAACAAAATAACAATAAATTCCTTTATTGTGAACACATAAATTAATACTTTCATTTCCTTAATTTAATTTTGTTACGTTAAGTCATTGTGAACGGGCTTTTACAAATGTAGAGTCACGAGCATTAAATTTTGGTCGTCACTGTTAATCAAAATGTCAGTTTTATTTCTAGAAATTAAAAATCTCAGATAAATATGTTATCTTTTACTAAAAAAGTGTCAAAAATAAAATCAATTTAAAAAAAACTTACAAAGGTACAAATCTTTGACAGCAATGACGACCAAAATTTCTTGCTCGCGATTATAGATGCAATTTAATTTACCTGATCGAAATATTCTTGTGTTTGTTACACTAGCTGGTTTACAGATTTTGATTGGCACGACATTGTTCGACATATCAGATACCAAAGCTATAAACATATGAAACCGTCAAGCGTAAAATGTATTGTACTTGATTGCATATACCTCTTTTCAAATGTAAACCACTTGGACCTGGTTGTTGTTCAGTATTAAGTAGATAATCAACACCTCTTTCGAACTTGTCAACATTGATATCATGTTCATCAGGAACAAAACCTGCATAATACAAAAACCCCCGTTAAGCACATTATTTGATTTTGTTTGATTGTGAACATACAACTTGTAGCACTCGAACAAGGTTCTTGAACTTCAGGTACAGAGGAACTACATACACTTTTTAAATTTTCAGCATCTGTAGATATCGACACAGCTAAAATGAATGCAAAACTATATCAACACGACATATTTATTGAAATTTCACATACCTGGTGGTAAAAGTAAATCGGGTATACTATTAGCTTTAAGATTTGTTCTGTTCTTGAACGCTAGGAACTTATTATTTTCACTAAAATGCAATAACTGGATCGTTTCGTATATTCAATATTTGTCCGTTTAACAGTTTCTGTCCACTTATTGAACCTCTGTGTTATATGTAAACAGAAACATGACTTGATTTTACGATGTATTTTTAATTTGTAATAACACTAATAACCTACCTCACGATTTTTAGGAAAGCTATGCATTTTCTGAGTTTTACTTGTATTTTTACAAGTGCGTACACAACAATAAAAAACCATTTTCCAGAGTATGCGAATAAAAAAGCTTTAAAACAGCGTGCCTCAAGCAACTCACAAGGTTCGACGAAATACGTTATTATGATTATAAATTAGCGTCAAGCGTATAGTTCCACGTCGCGCGCAAAAATGAAGAAAGCAGAGGAAACAGGAAACGGAATTATTAGTGGCGCTTTGGTGACACTTGTCTTAACTAATAAATAAAATCGTCCAATTGAATGAAAGATTGCATCCCTGAATATAACTAAGGTGCAATGAATAATACAGAATACATTCTGATACAAAGATACAACTATAACATGGCCCTCACGGATGGCGCAGAATCCTAGGATTCATGAATATTTTAAAGATTTGTGACTTTCAACACCCCCACTCACTTACTTTAAAAAATTCCCAAGGACTTTAAAAATTTATAATGCTATAACATGCTATATGCAACACATAAACTTTTGGTTAATAGATCAGCTGGCATGTCATGTGTCGGCATATAACTGACTCTGATAAGTTTATTTGAAATTGCACCACACACAAAATGATGGCGCACATCTATATGTTTAGATCGCTTATGATAAATAGTGTTCAATGATAAATTTAGCGCACTCTGATTATCATTAAAAAGTGGAACGATTTTCATTTCTCCAGTTAATTCAAAAATCAAGTTGCGTAAATATATGGCTTCCTTAGCAGCCTCCGATATAACCATATATTCCGCCTGAGTACTGGACAATGCAACGGTTTTCTGTTTGACACTAGCTAAGGAAATTACCGAACCACACATTTTAAAAGCGTACCCTGTATAGGACTTCCTGTCCAGTGAATTACTACCCCAATCAGCGTCAACATATTCTACTTGGAAATACTTAGATAACGTTTTATTGGACTTACGAATAATATTATATGTACTTGGATTCTCGCTTATACATTTCCTAAAGATAATCTACATCATCTTCGTCGGTATCTTGTTCCTCCTCCTTTCTTCTACTTCCATAGATTGCCCTTCATTAATAGCCTGATCTTTTGTTGAGTTGATTTCACGTTCTACCTCAAAACTATCCTCTCCATAGTTTTCTTCCAGAATATCGTCGTCAATTTCTGCCTTGTAACAATTATGACATACAAACAAGTCGTCTTCTTCTTCTGGGATATGATCTTTGTATTTTCGAGGTATACACTTCTTATGAAACGAAATTTTGCAATCATCGCAAGTCAAAAACACTTTTGTTCGAACAAACGCATTACAAACCGAGCATGACCTCGTCAACTCTTCTCGCTTTCTTTTTGTTTCCTCTTTTTGTTTTTCCAAGTTGTCTTGAATTTTCTTTTTCTTAGCTAAGAGGTCTCGATATTTCTTAGATGTGATTGCATATGACAACCTTTCCGTTTGCTTCTTGCCTTTCCTTGCTGGTGTGACTGGATAGAATAAGTGCTCTTCTATTCGTGAGGGTATACCAGGATTTTTATGAAGCGTTCTAGATTCATTTAGGTTTCTAGGAGGTACGAGAACTTCGCTTACAATAATTTTGGCCTCAGCATTGATTACCCCACAATAATTGTATTCACTTATTTCGGTACGATTGGGCGCTCCAACATTTTCTATTGTGTCCGTATATTGAAAATTTTCATTATTCTGGTTTACGACGGCATTCGGTACACAGAGAGAATTGACAGTGAAATTTTCTACAGTTATATATAAAAAGGAGTTGTAGACATTTTTAACACAATTGTAGAGATTTTTTCAAGAAATTAAGATTTGTTTCCTCTGCTTGATAAATGTTTACATATGTCTGTAGTAAAATTATTACTCAATTTTGGAGTATAGAAGTAAACAGCCATTTGACTTTTGTACTACAATAAATTCCTACAGGTGTGAAGAGAAAATTTGCGTACTTTATTGTATAAAATTCTACAATGGAAGGAAAAGTATACCAATATTGCGTGAAAACGTTTTCTATATTTTGAAAATAGACGTCGTGAACAGAGAAGAACAATTCGAGAACGCGCTTTGTGCGTTAAGGGCCGCTCGCCTTTGGGGGCTCGCGGCAGCTAGGGAATTGATTCATTCGTGTTCAGCGTTTTCATTTGAATGGTCGCACGGCCTACTTATCTCTCAAAGGAAAGATATTCGATCGAATAGTCCGGCCATTTTTGATTTAAAGATGGCGCCGATGAGACAGTCTTGTTCGCCTCGGCGGCACGTTTAATTTGAGTGGTCGCACGACCTACTTATCTTTCAAAGGAAATTTTATCGACCGTGTAAGTCTGTCCTCTTTGATTCCAAGATGGCGTCGATGTGACGGTCGAGTTCGCCTCGCCGGCACGTTTAATTTGATATGCTACACGACTGGTTTATATGTTTTTGCGTTATGAAGGTGATACGTGTTTGAAAGTATTTGAAGTTACTTGTGTTCTAAAATAAATTATTTTCATATTATTGTTGTTTATTATAAGAAATATATGCACATTATTATTTTAAATTACTTTATTGTATTATAATGGTGCGTGTACACATTATTGTTATTTATTCACAGTGACATGATTTTATGAAAACATTTACATAATATTTTTGAAATGAACAAAATGTTAACGTCTTAGATTAATTCTTTTGGGCCGATGCAATGTAGACAATTGTGGTCGTCTTCATTTTGGTTGCTATAAGTCTTGTTTTCTTTTTCTTTGTCGTATCATTTTCTGAAAAAGTAAATAATGTGCAGAAATTGAGTGTTATGAAGTTTGTCATCATGGTATTGATGTATTACTGTGTCATTGTTATCTTTTCAGTTTATCTTGACGTGAATCAGAACTGAGGGTTCTGCACGCGCTGGAACATTGCGGTCGTGTCGTAAAACTTCTCCCGCATGTACGCCACCGATCCCTTCATCAGCTTCGTGGAAAACATCACTCGACCGATCTCCTCGTCCGGCTGAAGGTTGCGCCTGAGGTAATGCAGCAGGGGTTCGGGCAACGTCTGGCGCAGGTCCTTCTGCACGCATCGCACGTGCTGCTCGATCTTGAAGCTGGTGTCGATAACGTGCTGCTGGTCAGCATTCCCATGCGAAGACACAGCGGCGGGTTGTTAACGTTCTTCCTTATGGCGTAGTGGTAGCGGTAGAACTGGGCGATACTTACGAATTCCCTACGTTTGCCGGCTCCTCTTGGTTCTCGCCCTTCTTCGTCGCTCTCCTCGAACAGGTCCGACAGCAAGCTCTCGTCACGTGCGATCGAGTCGAGGTCCTGGTCGTCGTTGTCTGCGTTCTCCGTGTCCTCGGGACGGTCGCGCAGCTCGATGTTCCCCAGACGTCTCGCGATCGGTTCGGTGGAGGTCGGGTTCGTGTTTCTTATGCCCCAGTGGAATCCTTCCTCTCCGTAGGGGAACAGCAGAGGGTAGCACTCCGAGTCTGTCATCGGATGATACAAACCCATTTGGCGTATCCCGTTGACCTCGCCGGGTCGCGGTTGCAACCATATGCCTTTTCGTTGCGGTACCGCTTCCGTATCGCTGCACCAAATCGCATATATGGCATCATCGACGGGCAAGTTTACCTCACTCGGATGCAGGTTGTTGTCTCGTAAGTTGGCCGGGATATCCCACTCGTTCAGCGGGATTAGCTTGAAATGAGGTACCGCAGTGCCGGCTGCTTCTGCCGCAGCTTTTTTCTGCTGAAGCGGTACTGTTCGTACACGTGCAGCCAGATCCTTGCCAACGGATGGGTCGTCTGCAGTTCCGTATCCAACGCTCTCACCACGTTCATGCGGTTGGTCTCCGAATAGGGGTTCCTCCTTCTCTCGGCCTCGGCTTCTTCCACGCTCAGGATGTAGAGGTTGCCGAACGTGGGCGTTCTCTGCGCGTCGAAGGACAGGTCCGAGATGCAGTGCCGGAATTCGCCGTTCATCAGGCAAACCGGGGGGGCCTTGCCCGGGCGGCATGGTGCTGTCCACTTGCACGAATCCGAACGCCAACATGTTGTTGTAGATTCGTGCGTGTTGGTGGAAGTTCCTCGCTGAACCGACGTCCACGTCTGGGTCCAGGTGGGCTTTGATGAAAGGCGGCGGATCTCCTCTTTCGGTTAGCGACACCTTTCCGTTGGCGCAACACGCGCTGGAAGTTTCGCTCAAAAACAACAACGCCTTGCAGTGCGGACAGCGTTTGTCTTTGTTCAGCGTGCCGCTGTCCACGTATTCGGGAAAGTGATGCGCAGCCTAGCCTGGGATGCTTGCGTTTGCATTCAGCCTTCTTCTCCTTTGCGATCGGAGGAAGCCTAGTGACGGTGGCGGCGACGGGGCCAATCTGGTCGATCGACGGTGCACGGGAGGCGGAGGTCTCATTACCTGTTCCTCGTCGGCCTCTAGTTCGACCGCCGCTTCCGTTTCTCGCCCTGGGTTGATCGGTCGCGGAACGTATGGGAAATCGTCGTCGGAAACCAACAGCTGCCTCAGGTGTTGCAAAATTCGACGGCGTTCTTCCCTGATATTCAACGCTTCCAGAAAAATCCTCTTGTTATTGAAGAGGTAGGACTCGATGATGAGGCACGCGTGAAAGCCGCAGTCCACATTGTCCCTCTGCACGTTATACGTACCCGTCTCCGTCAGAATTTCTACCAACTCCTCGTCCATTTCCCCTCCAAGCTGGACGACGGCTTGCTTGAGGCAGCGCTTGTATCGGTCTGTTAGGCGATCTCTGTTCGGCAACGGATCGAAAAACCTCACCACTCCGGATCCTCTCTCGTAAATGGCGCCGGCGTAGTGACCTGGAAAGTAGCAAGGTATGATTAGCACGTCGAAGTTGTCGTAATCTCCGAAGACGTTCTGCACAGCCGAGATGGCACCCGTCGTGGACGTATAGTGAGGAGACACCACGGCGACTCGCGACGCAGATCGGTGCGCCACACTGGCCATGATGGCGAACAACGATGCTTCGTCCATCAAGTTCTCGGTGTCGCTCTCGAGGTACCGTATGTCCGGCTCAGTGTGCGTCCACAACGGCGCACCGCACATAGCATGACACATCGTACATAGGATAGCATCATTTTTGCTTTGCTTTGTAGCGAACGAGTGTCCGCAGTGATGCACCGCACATCGTCTTTCCATACCATTTTTACGTTGATTGAATTATTTACTTACTAAATCAACGATTTTTATCAAAATGTGTACGTCTTCATCTTCTTCAGATGAAGAAGATATTCTTTTAAATTCAAATCTGAAGGAATGGTATATTCTTAAAAAGAAAAGAAAAATGGCAGTACATCCCCTTAACAAAAAGAGGGGTTATTACGGTGAATTTCATCATCTTTATAGCGATCTGAGAAAGGATCCTGTTCGATTTTTTGAATACATGAGGATGAGTGTCAATACATTTGACTATATTTTAATTAAAATTGATGGGAGAATAAATAAATTTTGGAAAAACTGCCACGTGCAACCCATAACAGTAGAAGAAAGACTGATGTTGAGGTAAGTAAAACGTGTTACAAGAAATTTATTAGAAAAAAAAATTGAAAACACAAAATAATCTGTTACTTGCATTAGTTAAATCTGTGTAGAAAATTGTCATCATATCTTTGTTACTCAAAGTTACTGTCATAAACAGTTGGCGTAGATTGCGTAGGTCGTGTCATATTCTGATAAGTCATTATGGCAGGTACTTCGTTTGAAATTTCATTATCCAGTAACTGCAGTACATTTATGCGAAATTTTATCTTTTTCTTCGGGCTAAGAGTCCTTACATGCGACAAAATGCTTGTAAAAAATGCTTCATCTTCATCAACAGTCTTTGCTGCTTTCTTCATTTTATTTTCCTCCTTTCTTTTTAGATACTCAATTTTTTCTCGTTCGGCCATTACTAACGTCTCTCCAATCGGATCTTTCTTTTTAGTTGTTTTTGTTATCGTTGATTTTATTGACACTGGCGTAGATGAAGGTAAAGTCCCTCTAGACACTGAAGTGAGTGTAGTTGATTCATTATCATTTGTAATATTTTCTCCTTTGCCAGATGGCACAGTTTCGTCATAAGGTTCTTCAGTTGGCAATTCAAACACCTCACTATTTTGACTGACCGAATTTCCCGACGTTTTTCTAGGAGTGCATTGATCTTTTAAAAATAAAAGAGATTCATAAAATTTCCATTCAGATTTGTCATCAATTTCATCATCTTCAACTCCACTTCCACTTTTTCGTTTTGGCTTTTCTGCAAATTTTCTCATAAAGGTTTCCCGAAGTCTCTTCCATTGCGCTTTTGCAATCATCACTGGAAAAAATAACTAAATATTATTTCTACTATTATTTTTTTAAAAAAGAAATATTTTGTTTTTGTTTCAGGTATTGTTCCACTGGTATTTCATTTCGAGGTTTGGCATTTTCATTTCGCATGGGGAAAACAACAGTCGCTAACATTATTGCCGAAATGGTAGAACATTTGTGGGACGCCTTACATCAAATTCATATGCCTGTGCCATCTCAAAGCGATTTTGAAAGAATTGCCAATGATTTTTACGAAATATGGAATTTTCCGAACTGCGTAGGTGCTCTTGATGACAAGCATATACGCATACGTTGTCCATCGAATTCCGGATCTATGTTTTACAATTATAAAGGGTACTTTTCTATCGTCCTTCAAGCTCTTGTGGATGCAAATTATAAATTTGTAAATATTGACGTAGGGGGATACGGTAAGCAGTGACGGCGGAACATTCAAAGCTTCACCTTTATATGGACAACTTGTTAATGGAACACTAAATTTGCCAGACAATAGTGCTCTGCTCGGTTCAAATATAATTTTGCTGCACGTAATAATTGCTGACGAAGCGTATCCATTGATGAAAAATTTACTAAAACCGTACAGTGGAAATGACTTAAGCGAGGAGAAGGAATACTTTAATAGACGCTTGTCGAGGGCACGGCGCACGGTAGAATGTGCATTCGGCATAATCCGATCGAAATGGCAAATTTTGGATAAACCAATATTAACCAATCCAGAATTTGGTGACAAAATCGTTAAAACAATATGTATGTATGTAATTGCATAACACAATAATTGACAACATAACCTAAAATATTTTAATTTTGGAAACGTAAATCACCAAAATGCACCTGCTGGAAGAAAGTGTTTTCTTTCGTCGGCACTATTGTCATGGTTTCACTTCGTCAGTTGTAAAAATTTTCGACTCAGGCCATAATAGTGCTGTATAATTTAACGTCTATTTTACGTCGGACGGGTATACGTTTTCCTTCAACTACTGCGGTTATGTTGTGTATATAAATATAATTGATTGCTGCTTTAAAGTCCAGTTGACTGGTTTGTCCGCAAGATGTAAAGTCCCGATTTGCATACACGGGGTACATAGACTGTGTAAAACTAGGATGTTCACCAGTTAACGTCAAAGATGCGTCCAATTGTTCAGCGGTAGACAAGCAAGATAAATTCTGAAATTCAGTGACGTTTCCTTGAATTTTTAAACGACGATAATAGTCAACTAACTGTTCATCTACGTTGCGATCTAACACACGCATGTTGCCCATTTCACTACACGACAGTATAGATTTCTGCCCATCGCTCTCATAGTTTGGCGATCTAGTAAAATACTTAGGGGCCTTCTTGCTTAAAAACAGTAGTTTTCCATTCACAGCAAAGAAATCGTCTCTCAGTACATCATCAATATCGTAACCTTCAGGGATAATCTCATTGGGATTCTGTAAAACAGGGTTGTCCAGCCCTCCCTGCCAGATACAACCTGGGATTGGATTCGTCCTGTAGAATGCCTGGCGCGCTTGCCGAGGTGTTGCTCGATTAGCCAGTGCTACTACGGTTCTGCGCAAATTACTCAAACAGATATTTCCCGTTTCGGGAATGAATAATCTTTGGCGCGTTTGATTGTTACGAGCCAGCCGTGGCACATATACATGGTCGTTGGATTTTACAAGACCGATTGCGTCAACCATTCTTCTTATCATATCCGTACCCATAGGATTGGATCTGAGTACACACTATACACACACTATCCCTTGCTTTGACGGTTCCTAGGCTGTCCGCCCATATCTGTCTCATACCTTCTCCTTTGGCCCCGACACCAAAGCCGGGTTACCGACCCTAGCCACGTGGAGGCAGGAGACCCACTACCCAGTAAGGTATGTCGCTACAAGACCCCCGTAAATGAGATCGTCTTTCACTCACGCTTATGCAAGCTGTATAACGGCTTGCATTGATCACTCAGACTATAGCGTCCAGCACCACAGTACCATTCGCACGTTTGGTCAATATGACCTACTGTTACAGGCTGTAAATGGCCTTAACATCGCCAGTGCAATAGCACCCAATTAATTCAAATTCAAGAATGGTAGTTACAGCCACCAAAACATCTACGGTAAAACTATTTTTACCCCAGTGCAATAGCACATACGCACACCGCTCTTAACCGAGCGGACAATTGAAACGAGCAACTTAGTTGCAATTCTGTTTTTGGTGACTGATAGGCACCAGTTTATCACAGCTTTCATTTGTAAGGGCTGTATATGGGCCCGTTCTTATCACAGCTCACACCGCTCTTAACCGAGCGGTCATTTGCTACTTGGACTCATATGGAGCCTGTGCAGCGTGTGACACTCACGTGTCACGGGCAACTTCTGATTCATCGACCGCATCAGTCTAGTTCAAGAGGCGTCTCCGAGAAAACACTCGATTCGCAAACCGTCCGAAATCCTTATAGGCCCACTGTGCCGTCTCTGACCGCAACCCTACAATCACCCAGCTGTAGACGCAACGCGCCATCAAAGCCTTCCCAGTCCGCTCTGCGGATCGCGAATCGCTTCAGTGTTTCCACTCTATTGGCTCTGGTCCTGGCGACGGCGAACTCGAACGTAATGGCTCGATGACCACTCGTCGTCCAGGCCTCACGCACTTTCCAGTCCGCCAATGCATTGCCTACAGATCTCGAAGCCAGCGTTATATCGATTGTCGACTCTCCGTTGGTAGAGCTAAACGTAGCAAGCTCTCTCGGGGCATTCGCAACCACAAGTCTCTTCTGACGGAAGAAGTCCTCCAAGAGTACTCCCCTGTCATCAGACGTATCGCTATGCCACCATGGCGACTTAGCATTCGCATCCATGCTGACGATCACTCTTTGGCCAGCCAGGCGATTCAATACTCTCTCCAAGTACAATAAATGCGATTGAACCCGTTCCGCCGGAGGGCAATATACAGACACGAGGTATAAAATACCTCCCTCGTACTCAACTGCGCAGCATACACCGCACGGTGAGCAGAATTGTGTCAAGTTAATGACGCTTACTTCGCGATTCCTAACAATTATTGCCGCCTTGCACGTGTTCGAGGAGTCTGCTATCACTCGACAATCTCCAAAACTAGCCAGTCTTCCCTTGTAACAATAAGGTTCCTGGAGTAAGAGTACGTCTATGCTTTCGTCATCCATGATTTTACGGAGCTGAGCCATAACTAGTCTCGCTCTCTGCCCATTGACCTGCAGGAAACGTAACGTTACTCTAGCCATAATCGATTCGGGATCGATAAGCTGCACAGCTCTCCTATTCTCCGGACATTTAGCGTCACTCACATAGTGCGCACTGTCTCTCTTTCTTTCTTTACAGGCGCAACAGACCGGCTGCTTCGCCTTGTTTTTGCAATCTTTAAGCAAGTGGCTCCCGCCACAGTGCCTGCAGGCTGATTCACGCTTGCAACTCTTAGACGTGTGCCCATAACTCAGGCACTTAAAGCACCTGAGCACATCGTCATACTCTTTGTATCGAAAAGAGTTGGCCCCGACAAAAATTCGGTCACGCTTGAGGAGGGTCTTGCGAACAAGACCGCTAACCTCCAGGATAATATTCTGTCTCTGCTTTTTACCTAAGCGGTACTTCACAGAGACTTTGTCATTGAATTCATTTTCACTCATTTCGATGCCTTCGCAATTCCTATGGAAAAGCTCAGACACCACTTCCTCCATCTTGATCTCTTTTGGGACATCGAAGATTAAAATCCTCGGTCCCGCCTTTTTCGGATCCGTGGCGACAAGATCCAACCGACAGGACCTTATCGCACCCTTAATCTGACTCAGATCCTCCGGCGTCTCAGTCTCGACAACAATGCCGTTCTCCTTCCTTCGGACCTTTACGGTCTTCAGCCCGGAGATGACGTGTTTTAGAACTTTATCTTTCACCTCCTCGCTACTAGCATCCTTCGTAGTCTTTACCAGCACTACGTTGGTCTGCTTCTGCGGTCCCACCCTCGGTACAGCGGGAATCGCTGCAGCTCGGGCGTAGGTCATCGACTGAGTCGGTGCCGCCCTTGCAGGTCCCACGCTACGCTCGGACAATTTGCTTTCCAGCACCTTGTTCCTCAGGACCACTTGGATCATAAGATCGTCGAGTTCCCGGAGCTTGGTTACCAGGACGTTCGTTATCCTCTTAGAGACTTTGGCCTCCTCGGGAAGAATTTCCGCATGGATGGCCTTCATTAACTGTCTCATTCTCTCTAGCGCACATTCATCGTTGGTTGGAGGAGTTTCCTCCTCCAGCTCCACGCTAGATCCAGTCTCGCTTCCGCTTGACGGACCTTTCAAAGTTCGATCCGAGGGTGTTTCCGCCCTCGCTTTCGCGCTCTCAGAGCTAGCCACGCTCGCTTGCGAGTTCGTTGCCGAAATCTTTCCAGAGACCGTTGCCGGGCTCTTCGATTTAACACTCTTGGCCTTCTTGCTGCCAACCGGTTTAACCGGCCGTTCAACTGTCGGGCCATCAACACTGCATCAGTGCTCATGCTGCTACTACGGCCTCGAGTCTTTCGACCCTTAGCCCCTACAACCTCGGTTTTAGTTTTTGATTTTGTATTCAACATTTTAATCCTACGAGTAGGGAGGAAATCCTGTCACCGACCGGTAACCCTCCTTTCTCAGCCGGAAGGCTACATACGAAGGGCGGGCGCCAGGTATCCCAAAGGTATCGTTTGCGACACACTAAACCCAGTGCCATCCAACCCTAGGCACGATAACTCACACCGTAGCTTGGGGTTATTTATCTTTCTAGCCACCTTACGAGGGGAGCTTAGCCCCGCATCCCATAAGGGTGTGAATCTTCGCCACGCACACCGGTCTTTGTGCAAGTCGCAGAGTTGCACACTGGGTGTCTTATGTGTTTCACCCTTAGGCTATGGGCCAGCTGTCCCTACCCACTGCTACCACTTTACCCGGGCTTGCAACCGGCTGGAGTGTTTGGCCCTCTAAGCGAGTGCCGCCACACAACCAGGCGTGGTTGGATCTGAGTACAGATGTAAAAGTGGCATCTCTGCGCAACTGCAAATAGAAGTCATCATTCTTAGCCGGAAGTGTTTGTCTCCTATCATTTAAGATAAGCCGGCACTCGATCATAGCTAAATGGACTCGGTAAAATTCATAAATGTTACCACCAATGGGAACATTATTAAACTGATACGGTGCCCTAAACATTGAAACTGTCCCAAAGCCGATGGCTAGAGTAGTAATACAAACTGTTATAGCTTTTAAAGTTTGGGTAGCTTCAAGGGTACCCATAGCTGCATCGAAGTCCTTTGCGCCGATCATCAATTTTGACGTCAATTGCTTCTGGTATTCTTGCGCATATGATAAACTTGCTTGTTCACGAAAAGTTTCACGGCGGGTCCTATCCCTACGTTTGTTACTAGGACCCTTTTTTAATATTAATTAAAGATACATAGTCCTCGAATTAGGTGCTCGTTGCTTTTGGCAGGGATTCGTACTTAAACGTCGTTCGCGAGGTCAACTCACAAGAGAGAAGTCACCTTGAAAAATTAGGTGCTGAACATTAAAGAAATGATTAAAGGTAATAAATAATTAGGAATAATATTAATAAAACACGTTATAACTTCGACAGTCTTTAATAAAATATGATTGTTCCTTTTTCAATACATATTTTTCAAGCTATGTAACCTGTGAGCAATTAAAAATCAGATTAGAGTCGGCGGTGCAAAGAAAAAGTATGTCTATTACTAACGCGGCGTTAGGCTGATCTGACAGTTCATGAATGTATTTAGATTAATTAATTCAGTTAATCACAGATATATATTTTCTTTGCACCGCTGACTCTAATCTGATTTTTAGTTGCTCACAGGTTATAAAAAATATGTAATTATACTGCATATAAAATAATATGTGGACAGGCAACGTATTTATCATTTAAAATTATTTCTGAATCCTTACAATCACCATATTGTATCCATTTGTTATTTTGTCGGTAACATATTGCAGTATAATGCCCAATACCTTCCACGTTGGAATGTCTTGTTCGCGTTATAGGTGATTTATAATTAATTATTCCTACCAAACTATGCTCTTCTTTCAGAAAAGAAAACGTAATCCTTCGTGGAATATCTTCCAATTTAACACTGAATAGTTCTTCCTTAGAGTATATCTCCGAATGTGAGGAAATATCCTGAAAATAAAACAAAATATAATTTATAACTTAAATTTTCATTTGTTATTGTTATTAGAAGTAAGGGAATTAAAACAATACCTGTATGTATAATCGATGTAATTTCTAAACCATCGCAGTTTGTTTTACAGCAATATCTTTTTCTAGTTGTACAAATTCTCTCCGAATTAACGTATCAATTTCAATATTCACTATTGGAAGCACTTTCAATCTTTCCGGACAAAGTTTTGAACACCTGGATACTTCTCGAAAGGTTGGATTTTCTGCAAATAATTTGTTACATAAGAAACCAACTGTTACTTGACAATCTATTAAAACACAATTATTTGGTAAAGTATTGCCTGAAAATATCTTCATTAAAATTTCGGCACGTAATCTATAAGTTACGTACACCGTAAGATACCATATCACAGATTAATTTAAAAAAGATGTTATTACTTTCATTATTAATCAAATCTTTGACTTTATTTTTATCGAGGTATGCAGCGATAAACAGTTGCAAAATGCTATCAAAAGCACGTGTATTTGTTTTCCCAAACGTAACTGCTTCAATACTTAAATTTCCACCATTTTTTATAACAGGTATTTTACGTATATTTTTATCTAATAAAAATTCATTTTCGATACTCTTTCCTTGTAAATATCTGCCTTTAGATTCAGATTCTTTTGCCGCAAGACCACGCCAATCTTCCACTTCTCTTGATGCAATTATATTTTGACTATCTTTTCTCTGGCAACTTTTACATATTCTTTTCTGTCCGTATCCTTCTTCTCTAACAGGGGCAGAACATGTATCAAGTGCATGTACATTTTTCCGGCATATATAGCAAACATGTGCACTCCTTGGTTGGTCTCCATTTCTACATGCTGGACATTCATCTTCCACATATTTATTAAAATCATCCGTTGCAGCGATTGTTCACTGACTCAGTCACATCTTCCGTATTTGTTTCCTTGTCCCTTGAAGAACTTGTCATCAAATTTTAAATTTAATTTACTTGCCTCTTACTTACCACATATCAGACGACAAGCTTCTGCTGATGAGACCGTATCAGCTGAGCCCCAGCTAGCAACGGTGAAGAAAGGGGCGGGTTAATCAAGGTGGTAAAATTATTAAGGGCGCGAGAAGACAACTCTTCAGCTAAAACGTAATCGATCAGTCGACGTCTCCAATCGACCAGATCGCGCAGAAAATGAATCAATAATAATCAGAGGCGAGACTTTACTCACTGGTGTGCGTGAATATAGAAAATAAAATCGTAGCTAAAGTTAACACAATTTATTACACACTTTAATAAACTCTCTACACTATTATAATTGACTGCTTACTTTAGGCTTAAATTAACTACGGTAAACGCAGCGCAACACGTAGTTCGTAATTCTTACTCGCGGTTTACTTTTCACCATAGAACAAAGATAAAATAGAAATGCCTCTTCCTTGTTGAAGTTTGTTTATGTTAACAATGCCCTCTAGCGAGATTTTCTACCTCGTTTCAAATATGCGGGAAATTTAAATAGACTTCATATACCTACATGACCTAATATTTTATGGAAACACCTTCCCACACATATAAATATTTATTTACCTAAATAAATACATTTTAGATAAATAAATACTTATTAGTATGAAAGGTGTTTGTACACTATTGAAAATCAATAATTACAGCAATTCTTTTAAATCTTTTAACGGATTGTAAAAATTCGCACAATCGCTCAACGTTTGATAAAGTTTTCAAAGCTTCAAAGTTTGATAAGAATTCAAGAAGGAAAATAATATAATAATGAAAAAAGAAAACATATTTTTATCGAGAAAATTGTATAATTACTTATGTTTCGCAGAACAGATTGTTATTATTATAAATAATTACAATTCTAACAATAAACCACTTATAAAAAGTACAAAACATAATGAAAGTAATAAATAAAATATAAATATAAAAAAGAGATAAAAACATATAGTAAATATTACATTACATTTAAAGTAATCAGCAACCATTATTTCATATTAAACATATGAATTATGAATTATCTAGTTCTTCCATTTCTGTTACCATAATGTCCTCATGATTTTATGCATGTATAATATAATTTAATAACAATTAAACTGAATTTTAAACACTTACTTTCTATATGTGCTTCGCTTTTTACAAATTGCAGAAGCTTCCTTATATAATTTGCAAGAGTTTGAATTTATTCTCGAGTCCTTACCTAATATAATATTGTGTATGCCGCTACAGAATGTGAAAATACATAAATCTATTACAAAACTTATAACATAATTAATAATTTCATCTTTATATACACATAAAAACGTAAATTCAACATATTTTTTCACATAATGAAATATACATTTCTTGACATTAACGGTGACGTTATAATTGGCTAAAATCATTTTCGATAAGTTATAAACTTTAGTAATACTTTTGATAAATACATCATTACAGTACATTAAAGACCTTTCATTGCCATACTCTTTTTGTCGAATCAGCTCATGGAAACTGTCATCTGTTAAATTATTGTGTACAATATGAAGTCTGCACATTTCACATTTGAATTTACACAAAACTTTTTTTGCAATAAATCCTGATATATATCCCATTGCAATTTTGTTTAACTTACGTGATGTCCTTATTGTGCAAAATATTTCTATCAATAGAACTAATTTCAAAGGAACTGCTAACAGTTTGTTTCACAAAAGGTTTGCGTAATAATTCCTTTAGTTCCATTAGGGCAGAATCATCAGTTTCTTCACAGTTTGAAGAGACTGAGTGCATACTAGTTACATTTCTAATCAAAAGGCTCTTATAACTGTCTTTAAATTGAATACATGTTGGACTGGTATTTCTTATTCTGAAAAAAATAAGTAAGTTAAAAATACGAAAAGATGCCGCTTGGGATAAAATACCTGTGTTGCCTAATTTGACCAAAAAAAATTTCTAAAGGATCCTGATTAAAGGCTCTAGGCAAGAAATTTTTTAAATTTTAAAAATTTTAAAAGATAAACATCATTTTAGATAAAGGCAACGATAAAGACAAAATGCACGAAATCCTGTTGAAAATTAATAAAGTGAAGACGGTCCAGCAGCATGATATTTTTATGTTACTTCTGCGCTTGAGACAAATTTGTTGTCATCCATCGCTGATAATAAAGGTAAATTTAATTCAAAACTACACAATTCAAATTTGTAATGGACAATATATATACTCATTGTTGAAATTCTTGAGGTGTTCTCCTTTTGATGACATAGCCGTAAGTTTTAGTTATTAATTTCCTGCATGCATTTTGAGTTTGTTTAACTGTTTAGGTCTGGAAGAGATGGGTAAGCGACAAAAGTCACGGTGGACAAGAGCGCTTACACACTGTTTTATATTCCTTAATGTTAAGAAGGACCAAACTACAGCTCCAACAAAAAGGAGCTCTCACGTGTTTACCAGATCGACACTGGGATCAAATTGAAATTACTTTATGCACAGCTGAAACAAATGTATACCAAAAAATACTTATCCTTTCCAGAACGCTCTTTGCTCAATTTCTTCACCAACGAGCAGAAAAGGAAACTGGTTGCAGTGAGTCATTCAACTATGCTAATGTTTGTAAGTTATTAATAATTATGTACAAAAGTCACTTTCCATAAAAGATAAACATCATTTTAGATAAAGGCAACGATAAAGGCAAAATGCACGAAATCCTGTTGAAAATTAATAAAGTGAAGACGGTCCAGCAGCATGATATTTTTATGTTACTTCTGCGCTTGAGACAAATTTGTTGTCATCCATCGCTGATAATAAAGGTAAATTTAATTCAAAACTACACAATTCAAATTTGTAATGGACAATATATATACTCATTGTTGAAATTCTTGAGGTGTTCTCCTTTTGATGACATAGCCGTAAGTTTTAGTTATTAATTTCCTGCATGCATTTTGAGTTTGTTTAACTGTTTAGGTCTGGAAGAGATGGGTAAGCGACAAAAGTCACGGTGGACAAGAGCGCTTACACACTGTTTTATATTCCTTAATGTTAAGAAGGACCAAACTACAGCTCCAACAAAAAGGAGCTCTCACGTGTTTACCAGATCGACACTGGGATCAAATTGAAATTACTTTATGCACAGCTGAAACAAATGTATACCAAAAAATACTTATCCTTTCCAGAACGCTCTTTGCTCAATTTCTTCACCAACGAGCAGAAAAGGAAACTGGTTGCAGTGAGTCATTCAACTATGCTAATGTTTGTAAGTTATTAATAATTATGTACAAAAGTCACTTTCCATAAAAGATAAACATCATTTTAGATAAAGGCAACGATAAAGGCAAAATGCACGAAATCCTGTTGAAAATTAATAAAGTGAAGACGGTCCAGCAGCATGATATTTTTATGTTACTTCTGCGCTTGAGACAAATTTGTTGTCATCCATCGCTGATAATAAAGGTAAATTTAATTCAAAACTACACAATTCAAATTTGTAATGGACAATATATATACTCATTGTTGAAATTCTTGAGGTGTTCTCCTTTTGATGACATAGCCGTAAGTTTTAGTTATTAATTTCCTGCATGCATTTTGAGTTTGTTTAACTGTTTAGGTCTGGAAGAGATGGGTAAGCGACAAAAGTCACGGTGGACAAGAGCGCTTACACACTGTTTTATATTCCTTAATGTTAAGAAGGACCAAACTACAGCTCCAACAAAAAGGAGCTCTCACGTGTTTACCAGATCGACACTGGGATCAAATTGAAATTACTTTATGCACAGCTGAAACAAATGTATACCAAAAAATACTTATCCTTTCCAGAACGCTCTTTGCTCAATTTCTTCACCAACGAGCAGAAAAGGAAACTGGTTGCAGTGAGTCATTCAACTATGCTAATGTTTGTAAGTTATTAATAATTATGTACAAAAGTCACTTTCCATAAAAGATAAACATCATTTTAGATAAAGGCAACGATAAAGGCAAAATGCACGAAATCCTGTTGAAAATTAATAAAGTGAAGACGGTCCAGCAGCATGATATTTTTATGTTACTTCTGCGCTTGAGACAAATTTGTTGTCATCCATCGCTGATAATAAAGGTAAATTTAATTCAAAACTACACAATTCAAATTTGTAATGGACAAAATATTTTCTAGATGCTACAAGGCGAGGATAGAACTGAACTTGGTGATGATGAGCACCAGGATGAACTGAGTATCCTCGAGCAATTAAATCAACTAAATCTAGATGACGATTTTGATAAATCTCTTAAAAATTTGTCTGTCAGTGAAGACAAAGAAAATGATAACCTGGCTCAGAACTATAGAGCGTTGTTAAATCCGAGTAATCCTGTGTTTGAAAATAATTATAAAAGCAGTAAAGTAAGTTAAAGCCATTTTCGTAATGAAATTTAAAGGAGACTTTAAAATTAAAGTCAGATTTGATGCGCTCGATTTGGTCGGGATGAACTTCCAGATTTAATTTTTCAGTAAAAAATCGGATAATTACACTCTCCACATTTTCTTGCTCATTTTCTGGTATACCCATAACCCGGATATTGTTTCGGCGGGAGTATTGCTCCAAAGAATCTATTTTTTCTGCCATTTTCCGGTTATCTTCCCGCAAAGTTTTTAGTTGATTTTCATGTCTTTCACTGAGTTTTTCAAGCTTGTCATCAAATTTGTTTATTATTACTTCTACTGTCCTTCTGTTTTCCTCCAATACGTCGTTGATGGATTGTTTGAAAATATTTTTTATTTCGGCAATATCGTCTCGTGTTAACATGATGACTTCTTTGACTGTTTTTTCAGCTCCAAAAAATGACTTGATTTGAGATTTACTTTCTCCGGAGCACACCGCACGCCTTATATTACTTAATCACACTTTGCACAAAATTGTTTCAATAGTTGAATTTAGGGGGTTATCCGTAAAGCCTAAAAAATTTATATAATCCAGTTATAAGTGTCTTTCTGGATAATGTCTTACAAAAAACACACCAATATTTTGATTTATTTCGATATAAAAATATATTTTTAACATTATCTGCATATGAACATAATTTCGTCAGACATATTTCTTCTTTGTCCGAAAATTCGACACTAAAGTGTACACAAATTCGATAGTGTCTTCAAAATCGACATGTTGTACGTGAATCAGACAAGAAGTACTTGACATTGTATAACTACCAAAAAAACTCATAATTTGTATCACAAAACTATATTTATTAATAGTATTACATAAAAATACAAGGAAAACTAAAAATGTATTAAATAAGACAAGATACCGTGGAACACAAAAGCACGAAATAAACATCTTGTAAATCAGAGTGTTGATTTATTTCGTAATCAAGAATTTATTATATTTATTCATCTCCTCTACTTTGAAGCATCCCCTTTTATTCACTTTTTTAGGTAAGTCAATTTTTTCTATTATTTTATGAAGTTCATATCAAATTTGATCTGTCTCTTCTGGCCACTTCCAGTTCCCTAATCCGCTAGTACTCATTGTACTGATAAAGGCTTTACCATCTGAAGATCTTTAATGAGCCCTGGATAATATTCACCTTCATATTTTACAATTAATTAATTAATTAACGACTGCGAAACGTTAAGTGTTTGTGCGCCATTTAGTGTCCGTTTAAAAGAGTTTGTGATATTCATATTTTACGATAACAAAGTCACCAACATTGAATTTTCCGTTTACGCATTCCCCATTAGCAGAAACTTCTTCACTTTTATTTGTTTTATCTTCGAGAATTTGCTGTTTATTCTCCTCCATGGTTCGTATCGGAAGTCTGGTTTTCTTTATAGTTGCTTTAGGAGTGTTCTTCTTTTCTTCTCTTTTTCGTTTTCTGTTCTCTTTTTCTTCATTTAGTTTCTCCTTTTCATCCTTTTTTCATATAATATTCCTTCCACGCATCAGAAGTTGTCACTGAAGGTACTTTTTCCTTCTTATTTTTTAGAGGCTTTGTGGATGTTGTAGCCTCTGGCCAAAATAATGCTTTCTTAAATGGTGAGGGAACTACTAGTCCTGGTAAAACAATTTTTGAAGGCGTATGTTTTGCTTTTTGCAAAAATTCTACTCGTATTCATATTCTCTGATTTGTGTGTGTTGTCTTCAGGTACTGAGTATTTCTTGGTTATGACGCCTGCGAGTGCATCTCTTTCCTTCGCATCGTCATCAGCTTCATCCCTTTTTGTCGAATAATCTTTGTTTATGTCTTTTTCCTTGGTGTTGATTTCAGCTTTCTTCATCTTGCCATCTACAACTATGTCTTTCTTCAATGCAATACTTGTGGAGGAGACATCTTTTCCATTCCAGTTAGCACCTCTCAGGTGATAAAAATTTTCTAGAGTTGTCTTCTCAATATGCTGCTCTAAAAATCTCAGATGCTTTGCAACAACAGAATCTTCTGATGGCTGGTCGGACTTACCGGGTCGGGTTCATTGTACTTCGAAGTACTTTGGTGAAATCAACATTTTTACTACCAAATGGATATAAACCGCAAACTTTAAAGTCATTTGCAAATATTGTTTTTATGTTCTTTAGAGCGATTTTGAGTACAGGAGCAAAGTTTTCTCTCTTTAAAACCTTAAATTGATTTTGAGTTCTATAATTTCTTATCACCTTCTTCCAGCTATTTTTTAATGTTTTAAAAAGACCGACATCCAAGGGTTGTAAGATGTGGGTGGAGTTCGGGAGCAAACTAATTAGAATAATTTCTTTTTCTCTACAAAAATCACTTAATGAAAATGTTATATGAGACTTATGGCCATCTACATATAATAAAACTTCCTTCGATATGAGCCATGGGTAAAATATATTCGCGACATGCTCAAAAAACGTTTCTGATGTCATCCAACCACTCTCTAATTTGCCCACTCCCCAGCCTGTGGGCACTTGCATTTCGGTATCCTTTCATATGGATACGCTACCATAGGAGGTGCCAACTCACCAGCTGCATTGCCCGTTACTAGCAAAGTGAGGCATTCTCTGTCATTTCCTGACCTGTCGTATACGGTTTTACTTCTTTTTTTAGCGAGGACAGAATTTCCCTTAGGCGATAAAAAAAATGCTGACTTGTCGGCACTGAAGATTCTCTCTGGGTCGTTGAAGTCCTAAAGTAATTGCTTACTTCTTCAAACCAAGTCTGAATTTTCTGTTCAGTTACAGCTGCTCGGGAAGCTGATAAGTTTTGTGCCATTCGCTGAGAAATATCGGGATGCCTTCGAAGAAATCCTTCGTCCCAAGACGCCCAGGAAGTCCATTGTTAAATTTGTTTGGTCTTTTCAAATTATTTACTTAAAGTGATACACTGTCCAGCAGCTGCAACTTTGTCACTGGGAAACCCATGTGTGCCATATTGAGAATCCATTGTACCAAAATATTTTCCTCATCAGAAGTCAATACCGTTGATACCCCATTCTGACATATTGCTGTGTTGTGGGTAATTTTGTACCCACGTTGGTGGTTTAAGTGGTTTTGGTGGTTTGTAAATTTTCCCTTTTTTGTTTTTAATTTTTTTTTTTAACTTAAACCACCGGTTTCCAACATTACCTGTTTCTTTTCCCTTATTTGCTCCAGCTTACTCCTATCTCTCTTGCTTGGGTTCCTTAGGCATTCAGAATATTTGTCTTTTATTTTATTCTTTTCTTTGCTTATTACTTTCTCTTTTGATCCTTTTCTTTTAATGGTTTTATTTTTATTTTTATTTTTTTATAAACAATTTAAACCAACAAACTTACATTCAAATCAGTTAAAATTGTTTAGGCTTCCAGTAATTTATACCAACAAACTTGCATTCGAACCAGTATAAATCATTTAAGCCTGTTGCAAAATTTTAATTTTATTTGTTGAATAAATTATAAGAATTTAAGTTTGAAATTAATTTTAATAATAGTTCAAAATTTTTGTCATCCAGAAACACACTTGTTCAAAACTATAAAATTTAAAATGTGACCAAAAATGCAAATTTTTTAAATTTTTAAAATTAGCGTGCGAACTTTACGTTGCGAGAGTTCGTCCGTGAATGTGAATAATCTCCTCCCCGTAACGGTCAAACTAAATTTTGTTTAATCGTGTTGAAACTTGTCCGAATGGAATACGCTTGCGCCGCCTTTAAAAATTCTAGTTATATCTTTGGTATAGGTTTCCCATCCTGGTTGGGGAGTTTAACTTCCTTACGTTTTTTGACGATGTTTATATTCACATGAATGCATGAAATTGACGTTACTGACCCATTGTTTTGCATTTAATGTACTGTAATCCTCTATAGTTAACGAATAACTTGCATACGAATATTTCGCTATAACGTAGTTTCCAAGGTCGGTTGATTCTCGGTAATACTGTGTGTTCAGTTGCAAACCGTTTTTCCTCAAGATTGCCTTGTTTTCAGGTACTGTTACACTTCTTTCAAGTACTGTTACACTTCTTTCAGGTACTGTTATACTTATGGGTGTAGTGTCGTCCTGTCTGACTTTGATGACATTGTCTTGTGGGTACACTTTGTTTGTTGTTGTTAAATGAGCAGAACAGAGTATACAATCATACCGTGTTACACGGGAATTCAAATTCTGTAATTTTCGAGAGTCACATCTCAAATGTACCCATCTGTCACATGTATCGCACTGAACCCATTTCTGATATCCCTGTTTCGATTGTAAACCACAAATTAAACAATTATTGATCATATTTTCAGAATGTTGTAGGAATGCTGATTGAATATATTTACCAAATTTACTTCGATTGAAAATTGTATCCGTTTGTTCGCGTGAGTACAATAAATGTATTATGCGTAATATTAAGAGACCGGAATCAAATACATTTGTAACTTGTGAATATTTCATATGTTTCAGTCTCCAACCAGTTATATTAAGATTTACTTTCTTCCCAACAGCTGCAGTATATGAAATATACGATTGTATGAAATTTAAAGTAATCTTTTTAAAATGTAGCGTTTCTTGCTTGTTAGGTCCAACGGAATTGACAAATGAAATGTGTTTTTTCAAAACATCTATAACAATTAAACACCACATATTTCGCGACTGTACAGGAATTACTGTGATACTATATAACGCTGGAAGAATATTGTCACGGTATGGGCGTAGGTAGATGGTAGAGCTTGAAACACAATTGTTTAAAAAAGAAATTAATACCTCTTTATTAATCGAAAAATTAAATAAATTTAGTTGCGGGGGTTCGTCTTGAAGTGTTGGGAATGCGGTCCGGGTGTTTACGGCGACGACAAGCTCACGTCGTTCCTTTTCTGGACGGAGTGGTATCGTTTCCCTTGGCTGGCGGGGGAAGAGGGTCCTCGTTCACGGGGTCGGTACTGTAGATGGTCAGCAGGGTTGCGGCAGCTCGATGCAATGGCGTTCCGGCGTAGGACAGCGTCTCGATGCGTGGCGTCGGTACTGTAGATGGCCACGGAGTCGGTTGGGTAGAACGACTGGTTCCTAATTTTTTGGCCCGCATTTTTATACACCGTTTTTGGCTAGTTTGCATGTTGCATCTCTTTGTTCTTGCCTCGTGTTTCGCCCAGCGATTTCGTATGTGCGCGGCCTTGTTAGCGTAAATTCCGCTGAGTCTATCGTTTGCGGAATTTAAACCGATTACCTATTTATTTCGACACGGTTGCGGTGCCCTCGATTACACAAGTTCGCGTTTCAATTATTTGTTCGCGGAATACAACCCGAAAGTTCTTTGTGTTTTTTCTGGAAAATCCCTTTCGTGACAATATCATGCATCACATTTGAAATGAAATGTTGCCCTTGTGCAATTGACCAGACACAAAAACTACTATCATAATATATAACACCGAAAATATCAATCAAACATGAGGGAAAATCAGTATCACTTGGTTCGTGAAGAAAAACGAAATCTGTTGATGATAAATAAATAGTGCGGTCCTCTGATACATAACACCCTACCACATAGGGTACACTCAAAGGTATCCAATAGTCAAGATCTCCGACTAATTCGTTCTCTAACTTATTTAAATTATGTATATCAAATGTAGTGTCTTTTATATCATTCTTCAAAATTATTGGTGGTGTAGGAATTCTTTTTAAATGACGAGCACTAAAATGTGTATACTGACGTTTCGGGCGTCGATTCCATTGTTCCTCAGGCATCTTTTCGTGGTATGTTCGCAATTGTGCGTATTTTGGTATTTGCAATTTATTTTCTTTGCAAGTAGCTAATACATATCGCCGCACTTTGCGTATAAATATCGTACATTTAAGATTTTTCCTACCCTCTAGTATATGTGTTTTTAAAATACCGAACCATTTTTCTACGTAGCTATTACTCAGTCTCTGTGGATACGAAGAATCTACCATAAGTCGCGACCATAAAGGAAAATAGGGGAGATACCTTTCTAAAATAGTTTGTAGCAATCTACTATTACAATATTCATTTTGGGCGTTACTTGAAGTTGTATGTGGGATACGATAGTCAGCTAGCGATTCATAGATATAAAGAAAATATCGATAAAATAAACTTTGTTTGTACGCTGGTAATGTACGTTTCTGTTGTAACGGCTCTGTAATGGTCCGTTTTCACACTCAAGCAATTTGCGTAAATGGATTTGTGCAAGCATTTGCGCATACAAATTTGCTTGCGCAAATGCATGCAGTTTGCCAACATTTTTAGCTTGTGCAAGCAAAAAAATACGTTTTCATGTAACGACTTCCTTGTGTGCACAAGCACATTTGCGCAAATTGCTTGAGCGTGAAAACGGACCATAACGGGCATTGAATCATCCGCGGTTACTTCTGCATGGCCCTGTTTAGCGAGTATATGTAATTTATGTAATGCGCGGGTAAGATTTTCGTCCTTATAAGGAGACGCTAAAACTATAACTAGTGAACTGAACCAAATTTTAGCATCCCTCATACATGTAATATTAAACGCGAGACCCACCGTTTCTTTCAGTACCTTTCTTACACGCCCTGCATTATGTACTGCATCTTCTACACATTCATCAATTAAAAGCGAAACATTTTTCATAAAATGTGCGCAGCACAAATGTAAGGTGATGAACGAATGGGGAGGTTTCCTGTCCTATATACCAAACTCAAAACATGTGCTCAAATAAACTTCTAAACTTATACTGTTCAAACCGTTACAAACCGCGTGCATACTCGCAAAACTAAAATCAACTACTACACCGCGAAATACAGGCCACGGTGCCTTTTTACTTTTGCAATAATATTTGAATTCATTGAAAAAAAATTCTAATTTATCGGTAGTATGTTGACACGCTATCATTTCGAAAACCGGAAGTACACGCTGAACTTTACTTAATAAAATCACTCCACAATACGTTTCTCCTCTGGAACTAAACCTCTCATATGTGATCGTACCACGCTTCCTGTAGCATCAAAATATATATAAGGTACAGACTCATTCGCTAATGCAGTAAATTGATAAACACTAAAAAATTTTACATTGAAAGGAAAGTAACACGAATATATAAATTCCCTATATATATATAATAAAGGAATGGCGTTGCCATATATAAAATCCCTTAAAGTATGTAGCATATATAAGGAGGTGTATAATTTCGTACCTACAGATGAAGTGTGACACTCACGTTGAGTTAACCTATTGTATTGAACGTGATCGAAGTAACAGTTCTAAAAACATGTTTGAGTATAATCAGTGCGGAAAAGAATTTACGAGAATTGATAATAAGAATCGACACATGCGTACAGCATGTCACGGTAAACGTTTGAAATTAAATGAAGCCGGTCCATCCAAAGTTCTTGACCCCGTGAACGTTGTGAAATGTGATGTGTGCGAAATATACGTTAACAGAAAGTGTTTGTCGGCACACCTACGCAGTAATTCACATAAAAGCAATGCTTTTGTAATTGTTGATAATGGTGTAGAAAAGATAGCGGGTGCATTCGGTGATAAAATTGTTTCGTATCGTATCACCGAACCCTACAACTATGTGGACGTTGACGACTTTACGTATAATATCCAAGAAAAAGTATTAACTTTGGTTCATAGTATATTGGATATTCATAAAGCGTTAAAATGGAATGTGGAAATTTTCGGAGTGTATTTCTTGGATTCTAAACAAAGTACCGAGATAAAATCTTTCAATACCAAAAATAAAATAACTTGTTTTGGAACGGATATATATAATATATATCGGGACTTCGTGAATGAAATTCATGCTAAAATGTCAGAATTTCAGGAGCGAGATTCAGGTAAAGAAAGTAATTAATATATTCTTTTGGAATAATGTATAATGTTGTAAATATTGTTGCAGGGTGGACTTTGTGCAAAATTTTGTATATGGAAGTCAACATTAATAAATATAATCCGTTGAAAGCATCCAGCTTCATGTCATTACCGGCTTCAATAAGTGCGAAAAAAGCAGTGATAAACGTTAGAAATAATGACAACGCTTGTTTTGCCTGGGCGATAACATCAGCGATGTGTCAACCGACAGGTCTTCCTCAAAGGATATCTTCGTATCCCCATTATGACACGGTAGCAGATTTCACAGATTTAGAATTTCCACTGAAAGTTTGTGATGTAAAAAAATTTGAAAGTCAGAACAATATTTCTATAAATGTTTATGGACTTGCTTCCCATTATAACGGTAACGTTATAGTCTATGAAGTTGTAGGACCGTTACATTTTACTAAAAATCGAAAAGATATTCATATAAATTTGTTATTGGTTGATGACGGTAACGAAAATACTCACTATTGTTGGATTAAAAATTTATCGCGTTTAGTGTCAAAACAGACGTCACACCACGGTCACGAGAAATATATTTGTGAAGGATGTTTAATATACTTTCCATGTGTAGAAAAATTGCAACGACATGAAAGAGAAGATTGTAAAATTATCAAAACAATTTTACCATCAGCAGAGTTAAAAATAAATAAATATGGTGAATCTATCCCAGAAAATATATTACAATTTGAAAATTTTGAGAAGCAATTGAAACTGCCCTTTGTTGTGTACGCTGATTTCGAGGCTTTACTAAAACCATTAGATAGAGTTGAACCAACTCCAGATAAGTCTTTCACAGTTAAATGTTATGAACACGAACCTCATTCTTTTGCGTATTATATTAAGTGTAGCTTTAATAACAATTTGTCAACATTAAAGTTATATCGGGGACAAAATGCTGCTACTGAGTTTATAAAATCGTTAGAAAAACATATTAAAGAGATTTATGATAAATATTTAAGTAAAATTAAACCAATGCTTGATTTAACACGAGAAGAAAAAGAGGCCTACGACAGCGCAACGATGTGTCATATTTGTGAAAGACCAATATTGGATGTTAAGGAAAAAGTCCGTGACCATGAACATTTAACTGGAGCGTTTAGAGGAGCTGCTCATTCGGTGTGTAATGTTAATTTTAAAATACCAAAATTCATTCCAGTTTTCTTTCATAATCTTTCTAATTATGATAGTCATTTATTTGTGAAGACGATAGCATTAGAAGGAGAGGACGTTGATGTGATCGCGCAAAATAAAGAAAAATATATATCTTTTTCGAAAATAATACACGTAGGGGACAAGATAGATTGTAAAGGAAAAAAGCGCAAAGTTTATTTCAAAATAAGATTTGTAGATTCTTTTCGTTTCATGCAATCGTCTTTGGAAAAATTAGGCTCATACTTGGAAGATTGGCAATGTAGGGAAATTAGGAAATATTTCAATGATGATGAAATGTTTAAATTAGTACGTCAAAAAGGGGTTTTCCCATATTGTTTATTAACTCATTCGAGAAATTAGATTATCCCACCTTACCTTCTAGAGAAGAATTTTATGACGTGCTTTATGATGAACACATTAGTGATGAAGATTATGAAAGAGCACAGCGCGTTTGGAATTTATTTAATTGTAAAAGTATGGGTGATTACAGCGATATATATGTAACATCAGATATTTTATTATTAGCAGACGTATTTGAAAATTTCAGAGATCTTTGTATTGATAATTATAAACTTGATCCTTGCCATTTTTTCACAGCTCCGGGATTAAGTTGGGAAGCAATGTTACGAATGACGAAAATTAAGTTAGAATTATTGCAGGATGTTGATATGTTACACTTTTTCAGAATGGGTATTCGTGGTGGAGTGAGCATGTGCACTAAAAGAATTGAAAACGCTAATAATAAATTTTTACAGAGCTTTGATTCAAGCAAGGCAACTAATTATTTACTTTATCTTGATGCTACAAATCTCTATGGGCATGCGATGTGTTCGAGATTTCCATGGGGAGAATTTACTTGGTTAAGCAGAGAAGAAATTAACAATCTTAACATTTCAGAATTAGAAGAAAATTCAGATGTTGGGTACGTATTCGAAGTAGATTTGGAATATCCGACTTATTTACATGAAAATCACAACGACTTACCGTTTTGTCCGGAAAACATAATTCCACCAAAATCAAAATATAGTAAACTTATTCCAAATCTCTGTAACAAAACCAAATACATAATTCACTATTTAAATCTAAAGCAATGTTTGGAACATGGTTTAACATTAATTCAAATCCACAGGGCAATTAAATTTAAACAGTCTCGTTGGTTAAAAATATATATAGACTTTAATTCACAGAAACGAGCTGAAGCGAAAAACGAATTTGAAAAAAATGTTTACAAGTTAAATAATAATAGTGTCTTCGGTAAGACCATGGAAAATGTTGAGAATCGCGTCGACATTAAATTAGCTACCAGGTGGGAAAGTCATAATCGGAGACCAGGAGCTGAATCATTGATTGCTAAACCGAACTATAAATCGAGTAAAATTTTTAGTGATCACCTGACCGCAATAGAATTAACCAAAGTACAAGTAAATTATAACAAACCTTTATACGTAGGATTTTGTGTTTTGGAAATATCGAAAACAGTAATGTACGAGTTTTATTATAATTTCATAAAACGAAAATATAACAATCATGCAGCTCTATTATATACCGATACGGACAGTTTAATATTATCCGTTAATACTGGTAATGTGTACGAAGACATAAAGCAAAATTTAGATAAATTTGATACCTCAAATTACCCAACAAATAACATTCATGAAATGCCTCAAACTGAATCAATTATTGGAAGATTCAAAGATGAATACGCCGGACAAGTAATAGAATCGTTCGTTGGTACAGGTGCGAAAGCCTATTGTGTAAAGCTTACTTCAAAATGTACTAAGAAAGCGAAAGGTGTTAAAAAATATGTTATAGATAAATATTTAACTGTGGATGACTACAAAGAAATTATTGAACGAGATGGTTTCATTTTCAAAAAAATGTACGTGTTTCATTCAGATTTTCATACGGTGTACACAGAGTTGAAAAATAAAGTTGCATTATCATCGAAAGATGATAAACGTTATATTTTGGATGACAAGATTCATACTCTCGCATGGGGTCATTATAAAATTGCTGATATAGAAAGAGATAGAAAACTGAAAGAATTAATTGAAGAATTAGAAAAGGAATTAGAAAAAAGTAATACAAATAGTAAATAGATTAAATATGTTTCATTTATAATAATATACTACAAAGTAAATACGTTATTTCGTAAAATATATTTATTGTAAAAAATGTATGTTTCTAATTATAGTTAATAAAAAGTTATTATAAAACATTGCGTTTTGATATCCAAGCATTATGTTTAGAACTTAATCCTAAATAACTAACTAGTGCTTTATTACCTTTTTTTCTCAACACATTAATTAAATATACATCAGGATGTTTCACTTTTTGTAATTCGTACTCATAAAACCCACCAAGTATAGCTTCACCGTCAGCGTCTTTAATTAGGTATGTTCGGGGATTAGTATTCTGCACTGATGAAATTGTAAATATTTCGTTAGACCAATTTTGAGTGTACATTTTCGCAAATGCTTGTCGATATTTGCTGATGCGCACATGATCTCCAACTTTAAATTTTGCACTTCTTGGATCCACAATTTTAATATTGCTGTAGACGGACTGTAAAATAGTTTTCGCATTTCTTTGATTTATCTTACTAGGTTTGTAACCCGTCGTACTGTGAACTGTGTTGTTGTATTCTTCGATTAGTTGTGGTAATAACTTGAACCAGCTGAAATTTCCTTGCATGCTAAATTCTTTCCACATTTTGTGTTTTAATGTTCTATTAAAGCGTTCAACTATCGAACTTTTTAAATTAGAATATGTGCTGTAGTGATTAATTTTATACTTCTTCATTAAATCTTGAAAGTCTGCATTGTAAAATTCCTTTCCGTTATCTGTTTGCAGATTTCTCGGTATAGAATTTCTACCTTCAGATAAGATTGTTTGAAAAGCTTTGGTTACTTCTTTACCTGTCTTGTTTTTTAATGCTATTCCCCAAGCAAATTTAGAAAATGTGTTGATCACAGCCAGAATGTACTTGTATCCTTTGTTTATCTTTGAATAAGGAAGCATTTCAATTAAATCTGCTTGGAAGAGATCTCTGAGACCTTTTATTATAACTCGACGACGGCGAAAGTTTTTCCTTGCTGGTTTGTGCAGTTCATCGACAACATCACGTTTTACAGTCGATGATAGATTAGACATTTTCAGTTAGAACTCGTTTCCTTATAATGAATTCAACAAATAATGCAGCTCCACAAACTATAGCTGTGCAAGAAAACGAGATTTTATCTCCCACATTCAACGTTCTTCCAATTAAAGTATCAGTACAATTTATACCGTTGATAAATACTTCCCTGTTCCAAGGTTTATGAAAAATTGCTTTTTTAACCACGCAAGTTTCTTGAATCGTATACGTCGTTTGATTACCTCTATTTGAAAGAATAAATTCGCCTTGGTCATTTATCTGGTCACTTTGAAAATCTAATAATGTTTCGTAAAATAATTGTCTAGAAACAATATGTTTGAGAACTGTATGTTTAGTAATGTGCCTTCCAAACTTATCAATGGTCATTGTGAACTGACCAACAAAGATGTGAAACTGAAGAATGACCTCGATATCATCCAGCTAAATACTTAAAATTTACGAAATAATTTTGGCTTCTTTCAATTCTTCGATAATAGCTATAATCTCATTGGTATGTCCTGTATGACCTGCAGATTCTGATGCTTTCAATAAACGTAATCGTACTAATTCATTAGCATTATCCCAGTATTGATACTGTGTACAACTGTTAGGTATAAGTTCTTTTTCTAAAGCTCCACCTGTTTTCCAGCTTCGAGCCCACCAAACGTTTGGTGGTTTTCCCTGCATTATTGGTTTTATAATATGTGTATACTTATATCCTTTACTTGCAGATATTCGGCCAGAAGGATTATAATTTACTTTAAATGCATGAGTTCTTCTCAATATATCTCTATAGTCACGTACATCGTGAAATGTAAATTTCTCAGGAGCTTTCTTAAAAATCAGTTCATATAAACCCTTTGTACCTTTATATGTTAAGTCTCCTATTACAAGATCACGACCATCAAACGCAACTTCCGCGGCACCAATAAACAATTTCTCATCATGTTTTCTTACACCGTATTTGGTGTCAAATTCATTTTCCACATCAACATTAAATCGTGTAATATAATCACGTGGTAACGGATCAATTTGTTGTAAAGCAGCCTGTACCTCTGGTGATTGTAATTTAGATTGTAGTATTGATTTCCTTTCTTGTAAAAGAGTACGAGCATGAGCTTCGGATTCGTCTAAAGGGACACTACTACTATCTGTATGAAACTCTTCAGCTTCGTCATAAGCAGATTTTGATGGTGGAGATTCAGGTTCTCCATGAGAGATGTCGTGAATTTCTTCTTCTTCTTCTAAGATGGAAGGTTGTTTCTTTCCAATTTCACGACCAACTGGTGTTGAAGTACTCACATCATGCTTTTCTGACCATGTAATTTGTGATGAAGGATCAGATTTTAATTTAAAAAGAGGTCTTTTTCGTATGAAAGAACTTTTCGGGTCGCCTTTAAAGCCTTTTTCACTGGCTTCGTACGATTGTTGCTCTTCTTTTGTAGGTAAAATACTGCGAACAACATCTAGCTTATTGACAATATCTCTTGGTGGTTCCACAATAGGTGAATAAGTCGCCTGAAGGTATTTTTTTGATTGCTCAATATGATGTTTTGATCGTTCGATATCGGACTTAAGTGTTTTTAATTTAGTACGCAAACTTTCACGTGCAGTAGCTAATTCAGCTTTAAGTTTATTACTCATAGCGCATCCGTTTCCTTTAACGCCTTTTACAACACTGAAGAACAATGTTAAAATGTAGTGGTTTTAAAGGTTTATATAATTGTCGAATCCTTTACGATATCTACCTCCGTTGATAGTACAGTCAGTATCAATAACTAAAAAACCAAACGGTTCTTTCCAACAAGCGTAGCATATATCACGAAACTGGTCAAAGGTCATGTCTCCATACACATGATCATCAAAAACATGTTTTAGATTTGTAGAATCTTGCCGAAATAACACTAAGAAATTACAATTATCACGAATCATCTGTTTAGGAATTGCACTATAAGTTTGACTTAAATAAAAACAATCGACATTTTTATGGCGTCCAAAAGAGAAGTATTCTTTAATTACATTTTGTGTAGTACATTGAACGTCATCAAAAACAACAACTGAATATTCTTTTACATTTGCAGGGGATACCATCTTATCGGTATCAGAAATTTCAAAGTAACCTATCTCCGGCACTGTAGGCAGCAAATGTCTAAGAAAGTTATACTTTTCTTGAGATAAGGTCTTACAACAAATGTATAAATTTTTGAAACGCAACCCATTAGCGTTTACCAACAAAGACACTATCAAATTACTTTTACCACTTCCACTTTTACCACTGATTATGGCACGTTTAGTTGATCCTCCGAAAAGAGCGCTGTGACGTTTAAAGGTTTCGTTTATGATTGCATCATCAAAATTTTGTATAGGTAACTTTAGAGACTGTTGTTTAAACTTCATATTTCTAAAACAGTACTTTTCTGAAACGGTACTTTCACTCTTTACCAATTGCGACACTCTATTATTATGTTGTAGTTATTAATATCATCTGCTATTTATAGTAAAAATGCGTGTTGTAAATATTTTTAATATTATATTTTTAATTTATAAATAAGTAAAACTAAACAACTAAAAACTAATAAGAAATTATAAATAACTAACTAATAAGAAATTATAAATAACTACTAAAAACTATAAAAACTAATAACAAAAACTAAAAACTAATCTTCTTCACCTGTTCACTGTAAAAGTAATGTTATTAAAAATTTGAATGTAATAATAAAAAAAATTTGAATGTAATAATAAAAAAACGAATGTAATAATAAAAAAAACAAACCCATGACTCATCCATCTCGGTGGATGATGGAGCAGCCTCCACTTCCACCTGCACCTGCACAGTCTTACCGCTGCACGCTGGTGCAGGGAAGAGCGGTTGACATTGTTGCCCCAACACAGGCGGTGCAAACACTCCACGTTTGACTCGCCTCAACCGAATACGTTGAGGCGCCGCCGCCGCCACTTGCTGCTCCGACGATCGCCGACGTTGAGGCGCCGCCACTTGCTGGTGTTGGGGTGTACGTCGGTGATATTGGTGATGGTGAGCTAGGTGACACTTGCGGAAACCCATTCGACCAATAATTAATGGTCGCGGTTTCCGCATTTAATAGAGTTCCATCTGTTAACTGGATGAGTACAAAAATAATATACCTGTAAACTGTAAAACTAAAACTAAAAATAATTGACTCACTTTCAATTCCACCTGCTCTAGGACAATGGATTTTATTGTACATCCATTTCCATTGGTTGAAGACATCTGTAAATTGAATAACTTTAATAATACAGATGTCTCATTAGGTATACTTTATACCTAATCTCTTGGGAACAACTTCATTTGAAGAACAAACCATTGAACAACAATAACACAGACATATCTACCTTAAGAATTCTATCATAAAGTAGATATGTCTGCGGCAAGATTATGAAATAAATCTTGGATTAGCCTCAGACGGTCCTGTACAAGCGAAATTTTATCGTATTGTTCGCTCAAAGCCCGGTCAGTCGGAAACCTTAGGCGAACTATACGCATGATTTCTCCACATGTTTCTAACTCGTCCGTGACTTTTCTAAGATTTCTCTCACCCTGTAAACAATAATTCCTTACTTCAGGCATTATTCCATCATAATAATTTTGGACTGCTGTTGAGATAACTCTAGATAAATTGGAAAAGGGTTCTTGTAAAGGAATAGAGGGTAAGGGTTCTTGTAAAGGAATAGAGGGTAAGGGTTCTTGTAAAGGAATAGAGGGTGCTAAGGGTTCTTGTGAAGGAATAGAGGGTGCCGGTGCTTGTGAAGGAACTGGTTGTGAAGAAACGAGTGGTTCTGAAGAAACGATAGGTGTCGACATTCGGGGCTGCAGTGGTTGTGAAGAAACGACCTGAGGTGCTGGAATTTGAGGTTGTGGGGATGGTTGAATTTGAATATTGGAAATAATGTTAACAGATTTTGATGAATTAATATTATCCCCAATAGGTGATTGAGCTGGTGATAATTGAGATATCTCCATTGATCGGTCTGATATATTAATTATCTCAGAATCACCAGATTCATTAGGATTTAGCGGGATATTATCTGCAACAATTCGAAGTTGGGACTGACCTAACAACTCCGCACTAGACTTTTGCTTAGACAAAAACATTGAGTCTGAGTCATTGAAAGATGAAAGGAGAGCTGCTCTTCGATTAACAATCCTACTCATCCTTTGTTGACGCCTAAATAACGCATACTCACGTTTAGGCAACCACAAACTTTCAGCGGTCCTTAGATGAGAAGATTGACTACCTCGCCGCGTATATCTACCCCGCGTACATCTGGATTCACGAGAAAGAACGTCATAAAGTTCAGAAATAGAAGCAGGTGCAAGTGTAGAAATAGGAACAGATTTAGCAGCAGCATGTTTAGAAACGATAGATTTTGCGGTGGAAACGGTTGCGGTGGAAACGGTGGAAGTAACGATAGGAGTAACTATTGATTGTTGGGAAACTAGTGAAAGGGATTGAGTGGGCTTAAGAACGGATTGGAGTGGCTTTGAAGGAATAATGGCTATAAATTGAGGAATTTGAGTTTGAAGCGGAATTTGAGTTTGAAGGGGTTGTGTTTGAAGCAGGGGTTGTGTTTGAAGGGGCAGGGGTTGAATTGTAGACGGGGTTACTTGAGTTTGAAGGGGTTTTGTTTGAAGCGGAAGGGGTTGAATTTGAAAAGAAGTAGCCGGGGTTAGTAAATTTTGTTGAACCGGTCGAATTTGAAAAGAAATATTCGGCGTTAGTAAATTATTTTGACTTAAACGATCTATCTCGTCACCAAGTACGGTCAAGGCAGAATCAACTGCACCTTCCTGGAGGAAGTAGCCATTGTCAATGTCATTCCACCAGGATGGCACGGCATTTGCCTGAGTGGTAACTGCACTCTGAGAAGTTTCTGGAAGTGCAGAAACCACGCTAGTAGTAATTGAAGTTGAAGGATTAGTATCCTGCAAATATTGTTGTAAAATTGAACGTTCTTCATTTCCACCGCCAATATTGGACATTACTGTTATGTAAAAACACGGGATGCATTAAAACATATCATTTTAGTAATCGTATATAAAAAATACAAAAAATACTCACTATTAGATTGTAGATTGGATGGAATTCAAAAAAATAAATCAAATGTTAGATCTGCAAGGAACAAGGAACAAAAACAGTATTAAATTGTATTATCTTCATTAATAAAGAATGAACAGCATTATATTATGATAAGTAATAAAGAATTAAAAGAGGACTTACCAGTACTGTTGTAGAAAGCACTTATGATGTTAACTGAACGGAAAACTTCTTATATACTCAAAAAGTGAACGTTAAACCTTCAGAAATAATGTAATGGGGATTGTAATAGGAAATTTCTATCATGTATTTCAATAACATCTAAAGGTTACATACCTGACGCGTGTGGAATTTTTATAACATCCTGTTTTCCAAGACAAAATGGAAGGAGACTGGACAAGGTAAAATGGGAGGAGACTGGACAAGGCAAAATGGGAGGTCACTGGACAAGGTAAAATGGGAGGTCACTGGGCAAGGTAAAATGGGAGGAGACTGGGCAAGGCAAAATGGGAGGTCACTGGACAAGGTAAAATGGGAGGTCACTGGACAAGGTAAAATGGGAGGAGACTGGACAAGGTAAAATGGGAGGTCACTGGACAAGGTAAAATGGGAGGTCACTGAGCAAGGTAAAATGGGAGGAGCATGATCAAGGTTTAGTGGGCCGATTTAATAATTAAGCATAATTACATAAATTACAATTCATCTTACGGGGCGCTGGACCGTCTATTGCGTCGCTGAAATCCAATTGGAAACAATGATGGTGTTCACAGATTCTGAACATTTGTAGCTCAGCTTTCAAACGATCAGGAAGCTTATTGTAGACAAATTCTAGATCAGTAGATGTGACCTTGTGAGCTAAATACCATTTGGGGAAGTAAATTAAGTCCTTGTCAGGTATAACAGTGAAAGAATGGTCTGTTTCATACATCTTCATAACATCACCAACCTTTTCTACTGTGTGTTTTATAATTTGCTTGCAAAAAAGACGTCTCAGCGAATCCATCGCGAAGCTGAACTTTTCTTTCAATAACTAAGAACCAAAGTTCCCTCACAATATATCACAAATGCTTCTTGAAAAATTACGTTTTTGTAACTGGTTCATTATAAAATAATATAGATCATACACGTTGGTTAATGCGCACATACAAGTTCTTCTTAAATGAAACGGACACTTGGCTTCGGACTGTTGTAATTTTTGCACATTTCCGTAAATTTCACTCAAATCCATTACAGGTATTACATATGTACTTCCTGTAAGAATTCCACGTAGAAACCGAGTCTTCTCCGTTCCTTTAACGTATACAACTTTGGCTGTACAACACAAAGAATTGATAATTGCATCAAAATCCGATAACGGAACGAATCCAGTATTCCAGTGAATGTAATGGTGGTTAGTCATTAACCAGTTTGCAACATTCCGATATTTTGTGGATACTAATGACAAACTGGTGTGAGGTTGAAACATAAAATGACTTACTTTATTTTCACTATCGTAAGAAGCCAACTCTTTCGGTATAAATTTATTATCTTCCACTTTAAATCCTTGGATATCAATGATAATAAACTCTTTCATGGTTCCGTTGATGTTGCTTCTTAGAAAATCAAATTACGTTTATCTCATATCCTCACTTTTAATAATGTTATTACCCTTCAACGTTTACATCAACTGACGTACAATTTTTGTGAGAGGTAAATAAGAGAATGCTTTGTCGTGCAGAATTAAACAGTATGCGATAGTATCTGCCTTAATATTTTCTTTAGTTGTAAACTCAATTCTGATTTCTACTGCACTTTTATGCATCGTATCTTTTTGAAACGTGCAGTCAATTCCTATTAAAGGACATCGAGATAATTCCTTTGGATTAAACCAAGGTTGGCTACTTTCACGATGGTAATATTTTTCTTGGAATCTAGAATACATATCGTATAGGATGGCGTATTTATTATTCTCAATGTCGATGTCTAAATTATCATATGGATATCGTTCACCATTTAGAAATACTGTTAAAGATTTTAACTTAACATCATCAAACAGACTCATGTTAGCATCGACAACACCCTTCCTCTTAGTCTGAAAAGCAATAATTATATATCTTGGCGTTTCTAACTGTGGAGCAGTTTTTACTGTCCATGAATGATTTGTAGTAGTTGGAAGGGAAGGGTACTCGTGTAATTCCCAGCTCCTAAAAGGGACCTGTATTTCAACATCTCTATCTGTTATCCTCGTTAAAACCAATTGCTCTCGCAATCCTACTGATACATGCGGCATCCTCCATACAATTTTATCAATTGTTAATTTGATTTTTTCAGCCGTATTACTTTCAAAAATTGCATCACCGTCATCATTCGTTCTAATCAACACCAGTTCCTGCCTCATATTCAAGATTATCTTTCTATAATCTTCCCCAAAACCTAACAATGTCTTTAAAGGTACGCTTGCTGCGAAATTTCCCTTAACGTCGAGTACATTGCTTATTCTTGTTTTCTCCTGAAGCCATCCTGCATTTTCCAATTTTATTGTTTCGTTGGGAGTAAAAGAAAAGTAACCTTTCATCGTGGACGTTACCCCAACATTTCTTACCGAATCCACCTGCACTCCATTCAGAAGATATCTAATCTCGCTAAACATATAAGCCACTGGATTATTTATCAACTGTGCTGTAGGACTATGCTTGGTATTATCGCTAGCCAAACGAAGTCTTCCCTCTACATACAAATAACTTTCACATGGTAAAGTGTAATTGTCAATTTCCGGAACTGTTATTCGAACTTCATCGTTATTACCAAATGATGAACCGAATGGTAAGTGTGAATGATACTCAACGTTAGTTATTGAAGTATCCATTTTAATTTTATCAGTCACTCCCAAAATATCCATTTTGTTTAGGTAATAATTGATTTACGTATAATGATGGTGCTCACCCTTTGACGGTTATGTCACTTCTACAGAATAATTCTCTTTAAGAGTTTTTAAAAGGTACTGTTCTCTTTCTCTAAATTAACACATTATAACCTAAACTCTTTAAATACTTTTTATTTTCTCGTGTCAATTTCAATTTTTTTTGTCGACAACAATTCAGCATATATTTTCGTGGCTTAAATAATATATTACGTCTTATTCTATCCCACTTCTTTTGTTTCGGATAACCACTGTCGTAGATAATCATTGTGTAAACCTCTTCAAATGAAGTCTTATAGTAACTACTTCGTTTCTAAAGTTAACCAAACGATTCTCTTGATCTAAGAGTCGAACGACTAATCTCGTAATTACCTTCACGGTCACTGGCAGATAAATAGCTTGAAGAGGGGATTCTATTATTTTAAATCCCGGTGGTACCTTTGGAAAGAAATGATACAACACATGACCAGGTTCTCCGTTATTATAAGACCCACCGGTCAAATTACACTCTATTCTTATAGCATTGACTTTGTTTATATCGACCGATGTTGTTGTCGTTTTCCTTCAATATTCTCGGTTCAAATCCCAACAATCTTCCCAATGAATTTGGTTGACTAAAATAGAGCTTAACCGAACTGTTTATGGTTGCCTTTAAAGTATTATTATTTCCATGAATGTTTATATAATCAAGAATATTGTTATTTTGAAAATAATCTTTCAGAAATTTATTAATATCATCGAGTTCATATGTGCCTGTAGGTATATCGATAGTTTTCCAAGCAGACTTTTTTCCTCTTTCTTCATAATGTATTAAATTATTACTTTCATCTATGTTAGGTATGGCGTTAAACGTCTCAAAATTTAACATACACATTTCATAGGTTGCGTCTCGCTCAGGTATATTGGTGGATTAAACTCACAAACTAAAACCGATTCATTTCCCGTTAGAGTAAATGTACACGAAATCGGTGAAGATTCCATGTTGACCATCTTTCAAGAACTAAATCCTTACTTAACTTGTAAGGCTATTAAAAACTGCAGACATAATTGTCCACAATTTTGTGAATTCGATTTTTGATATCTTTCATAATTATAATTAATAACTCCTACTCCGTTTGACAAAAGATATTTTTCCACTTCCAATGGAGGTCGTAGATCTCCATAACTATCAAAATACTTTACAGTTCTACCTCTTTTGTAATATGCTACCCAATGCGTTCCTTCACCAGAATTGTCATCTAAATTTATAATTCCACTTTCATGTTCCCATATTTTTTTAGGTAATGTATCTCTCATAAACACTCCTCGAAAAAATGGTAATTTTAATATTTTAGCATATTTTAGTATGTCAATGTTACTCAATGGTCGCCGAGGCAAATATTTCAGTTTTTTGAATTAGATGGTAAATATAATCCACATCCTGTTTTGTAAGGTTTAATGTAGAATCCACTTCCCACTGGTTTAGTTTCCATAGCCCTATTATGTCGTTCTGCCTCTTTCAATTGTTCTTTCGCAACCTTTGCATCGTTTACCGCCTTAGCAATTGCAGCTGCACCGCCGCCGAGTGATCCTATTGCTCCCAAAGCTGCAAATAATGGAATTAAAGGTAAAAATCCTCCTCTCTTGGGAATTGGAATCACTCTTTGACGTGGAGGTCTTATTTTTTTGTGGTTTTTCTTTAAAACTGACTGTGCCAATTTAACATTTTCTAAGAGGCTCTTGTTACCACTGCGCGAAATGGCATGTCGAGCTTTCTTGACAGCTTCCCGAAATGATAATTCACCACCCCGCTTCCTCCGCTTAATCGCACGCTTTTTCTTCCCACTGTTCCCCATTCCGAACTTAGTCTTAGCTCGCATTATGGCGGCTACAGATAATGCTGATGCCCTCTCTCCAAGTGCCGCTTCTGAACTTTTAACTCTTTGTACTGCCGTTTGATACAATTTTCTATCTGCTTCGTGACGCTTATCTAAATCGTCACTTAACGAATATGCAATGTCGTGTTGCTTACACGCTTCATCCAATACATTAACACCTCTGTCTCCTCTTTTAAGTCGAGTATCTAATTTAGTACCTGGACCGCAGTAGTTGTAACCTGGTATATGTAACTCTATTGGCAGTTTATTAATTAACGTATTAAGTAAACCACGACCTTTTCGTTTTACACTACTTCTCAAAATGTGGTCTCTCTTGACGCGACGCCGCATTTATGGCTTTTGTTTCTAACAGTTGACGATGATAATGTGTACTACTCTGATACTCTTGTCGCTAAACATTATATATCAAAAGTTATTAGGTGAGTAAATGATAAAACTATTGTCAGATAATTTTATTTTATTTTACAGTAATATGCACATAATGAATCAAAACATTTACATAGTAACGGCTTTATGCATACTTATGTCACACATTAATTTATTAATTCCGAACATTATTAATTCATTTGTAATCGCCCCTTTCTCAGATATTTCATTATTGAGAAATGCTTTGATAGTTAGCTTCACGTCACCATCCATAACACTCACGCATGGAATCATGTTGGAGTAGAATGTTTTATAATTCAATTGCTTCAAAACCTCCAAACGATATGATATAATATCACACAATTTCCATAATTCCAATAAACCCTTATAAGATATATACAGTGTCTCGTCACCTCTTTCTAATTTCAATATTTTTGTTCCTTCGATACGTTCGAAAGATGCCTTTACCGAAGTAATTTTCATTACCGGATAAACAGTTTTTTTCTCGGTAAAATATGATTTTAATGTGTAGTTATAAGAACAGAATTGTCTCCATTCCTCTTCTAAGAACGATATGCTCTGCCTTTTAGTACCCATAATGCGTATTACAGGATCAAAAAATGTTTCGGCACACAGTCCCACACAAACCCACTTCGTGCGGCTCTTATTTAAAAAATATACACTTTGAGCTAACAATGGTAATTGGTCCACATCAGCCACTTCCGTTACTTCTGATATCTCTGAAGGTGCTTTCTCGCTAACATCATACTGACGCAAATCTTCATCCGTGAAAAAAGGTTGAGACAATACTTCAAATTGAAACTCGTTTCGAAATGAGGACATATTCAAATCTTGGTCATCCTGTTCTTTTGGTTTATCAACGTTTTGAGTGAGAAATCTTTTCTTCTGTACATCATCACCTTGATCATCCACGTGTCTTTTCTTCTGCTTCAGGAAATATTCCACTTGTTTAGACGTCACTATTAAATACATAAAAAATATAAGAATTATATATGATTAGAAAAATATAATAAACTTACTTTTATATAGATCGATGATACACTATTAACTTTATATAACACGACTCACAGTTCTGCAACAACTGAATCAATTCACAAATTAACGGCCTTATATAACAAGATTTTAGGTGGGGGTAATACTAATTTAAATCCTCACCTCTTCCAACCACAAGGTCACTAAGCAGAAATCAACACTAGAACCTCCTCTGACCTCAACACCATTTTAAGGTTATCTGACTCTGGAACCTCCTCCATGTCAAGGTTATGGCGAAGGTCACGTCAGGGATAGGCCGATTCTGGAACCTCCTCCGACCTTGACCTTGAATTTTTCCGTCAAGGTCGGAGGAGGTTCCAGAATCGGCCTATCCCTACTACTTCCGTATAAAGGAAGAATAAAAAATGTTGTTTAATTTTTTTTTATTATTGTTAATGTAATAGCAATAAGTTTAAGTTTATTTGTTTTATAATATTATTTTTTTTATTGTTGTTTATTTTAGAATGAAATTTCTATATTATTTATAATAAAATAATGAAACAAATTTCATTCGGGGAATTTGTCATGTTAATTCGTTTGAATTTTTAATTTTTGATTATAATGTAGATGGCAGTGTTTGATTAATTTTATTGTTTGTTGGGAATTTTTGTGAGAGGAGGTTGGCAAGAAAAAGAGTTTAGATATTAAAAGTTTGGTGAAAGAAAATGTGATATTTTTTTTGATTTTTTAAACAACAAGCGTTCGAAAAGTAAAAGTAACTTTGCCTTACTTTATTACCCCCACTCCCATCTGTAAAATTTACTCTAAAGTAAAGTTCTCGAACGCACTCCTGAGGTACAGAATTTGAGAATGGCATTTTTTAAGTCATCATCGTCATCCGACGACATTTTCTTGTAATAATTCTACCTAGACTCTTTAAAATTAAAATCGAAGTATAAAGCGAAATGTAACACAGTAATTGCAGAACTGGAGCTGATTGATTATTTATTGTAATCGGTAGAAATATCAAGAAGTTTTGTAGCGCATGCGTCTTTTTCTATCATTTTCCAATGCAAATCTAATCCTCGTCTTGTATTGTGTACTATTATTAGGTATCGAAGTGTAAAATGTAGGAATGTGATAGTTAATAAGGTGGAATGTCATTTTTACCCATCCTGAACAACCGCTGTCATTTTTCAATTCAGCTATATCGAAACAGGCAAAAGCTTCTTTCGAATTGTATGGTTGATGTATGTAAAGAATATTTTGGAATACTGCATGTAAAAGTATAAAGTGTGGTGCACTTAGTTCCACCATGATTGCAGATACACTATAATGATTCACGAGTCAGGCAAATTTCAAACCAGTAGCTACAGAACAAAAATTAAGGAAGAGTTATCTCATATTTGAAAACTTCAAATTCGAAACGTATCTTTAAAAATATTACCTGATGACAGTATTTAAATATTTTGCTTCTGTGGCATTCTTAGCTGGTTACATAATTAAGAAAACGGACGACAAATTTCACTGCAATACTGGCTTAGAACCTCTTCTTTCTTATCTGATTTCTTGATGAAACTTATTATGATTCAGAACAGAGGAAGTTTAAACTATCCTAGTAATAAATTTTTCGGAATTATTAAGCAATCGCAATTTTCAAAATATTTTAGAACGAAATATCCTCAATTTATTTAAGACTTGCGTTAAACTTTGTATACAAAAGTTGCTGCAGCCAGTGCTTGTCTATTGAACATAATTGTCTAAATTACTTTACGTCATGCCCAATTATTAAAATATCATCCAGTTCAATTGATTTAATTGTTAGGAGGAGAACGTTTTATTGCAGAATCTTCGATGTACGTACAGGATTTTTGTTTATACCTTGAACGATACCTACACATTTTATTATTAGACATACAAAAAAATGTTAAATACAAAAATTTTTGGGATTTACTTGAGCCGTCAGAATTTACTTAAAATGGAAACAAATGACGATTGATCACATAGCAAAGGAGTATCAACTTTCGTTATTTTAAATCGAATACTAAAGACATTTTATAAGTCAAAGCGCTAACATTTAAGATAAATTAACATATTCTTTGAAATAAATTAATAAAAATATACCAAAACAATAATTTCAAACTTAAATATTGCACAACAAACTACATAAACTTGCATAAACAAACTACATCTTTTTGGAATTAGAAGAAAAATATCTTTCTTAATTCTAGAAAATATACTGAGTGTTCCATTTCAAATAACAAAGTTGAAACTCAAAATCAAATTCTGCATCGAATAGTATTACCTATTTCTTTTAATTTTCCTGTTATTAATAATTGTTTATTTTAATGGCATATCTGGCTACAGTTAATCTAATTTTTCGCTGTAAGTTTCGGCAAAATAACAATAGTTATTTACTTAACACAAATAAGGATACAAAATAATGAAATTAATAAAATAAATAAAATGAAATACTGACATAAAAATTTGGATTGAGCTCGAACCCACGGCACCAAAGACGTGATGCAGCGGATTAATTAGCTCTACATCTTAATGTTCAATTCTAAAGTCTACAAATTTTGCTCAAATTGTCTGCCATTCATTTGGAGGCAATTTCTAACTCGTGATATAATACTTTCTGTTGTTGCCCGTCTTACTTAAAAAAAAAAAATTTTTTCAAGGCTTACTAAATTGATAAATTTATTTTACATTCTTACCTACTGAAGAATGCGATAAAATTGTTAGGAGAACGTTTAGAAAGTTTAACTAAAAATACCCAATTACCACCGATGCTAGAAAAAAATTATTTAGAAGATTTGAACACAATTTTTTAATAATAATAATATAACGGAAAGGAAAATACAATAAGTAAAAGAAGTAAATAGCGGCTTAGCTGCCAAGGAAAAATAACTGTCGACGTACGTTTCGGTCTTATTAGACCTCATCAGAACAGTATAACCAAGGTGTAAGGTGTTGACACTTGAAGGTAGAAAACAACAAATGAAGCAACAGACCAGGAGACCGAATGCACATTTGCTGCAACCACTGAGAAGACCCGCATTTCGAGGGCAACATCACATCAAAATGCGGGTCAGTGGTTGCAGCAAATGTGCATTCGGTCTCCTGGTCTGTTGCTTCATTTGTTGTTTTCTACCTTCAAGTGTCAACACCTTACACCTTGGTTATACTGTCCTGATGAGGTCTAATAAGATCGAAACGTACGTCGACAGTTACTTTTCCTTGCCAGCTAAGCCGCTATTTACTTCTTTTACTTAATAATAATAATATTTATTTCATGCGACTATACATATCACATGTATTTACAGTCGTCATTAATTTCCTAAATGTAGAACATCATAAGAATGAGTTGTCTTAACAGTAGTAAAAACCAGTACAATATTGTGACGTTTGCGGTCCCAGCCCGTCTGATGCGTCAACAACGACGCGCCTTAGACGAGAAGCTTCGATATCACACCAGCGATGATCCGAGACTTTCTGTCGAACGAGCGAGAATGTTCGCGAGAAACAACCCCGGCATATAAAAATGCACGCAGCCAAACGGGGGACAGTTCGACATTAATTAAGCAAGTGGACAGTTCGAAATTGAAGTCGCGTTATAAATATTCGCTCGGCTGTTAACATAAATTACTTATTAGTTTATAAATAAATTATTCTTAAGTTAGTGTTAATTAGTGTTACTTTTAAATAAATTAGATTATTAACTATTTCGTGTTTTGATTAAAATAAAAATAATAGAACCTTTAAAATCGTTACATTGGTGCCAGGTGTGAGGTTCGTGGAAATAAATAAACAATTAAAATTAAATTAAAATTTAAACAAATTAGTTAAACAAAGAAAAAATGGCTTCAAAGAAAGTGCTGTTAAAAGACTTAAAAGTGAACGACTTAAAAGCCGAATTAGAAGAGCGCGAATTGGAAATCTCCGGAAAGAAATCGATTTTGCAACAGAAACTACACCAAGCGCTACTAGAAGCAGGGGAGGATCCAGAAGCCTTTCTATTTGAAATCTCGGGCGGTCCTGCAGATTTAAGTAAAATATTCAAAGATGAATTGCTGGAACAATCCAGAAGTTTAGACGAGAAATTAAAAGAACAATCTGGAAATTTCAAGGACGAATTACAAAATAAATTGATGGAACAGTCTGGAAATTTGGAAGTTAAATTTGTAGAGCAATCAAAAGGGCTCGAGAATAAACTAGTGGTAAAAATATTGAAAGAGACAAGGAATCTGCAAGAAAACGTGGAAGAGATACTGTTTCAGCAGAATAATAAAATTAAAAATCTCGAACAAATCATGGCAGGATTGCGAATGTTCGGGGATCCGTCACCAGCCGAAATACTAGAAAATAACGAGGGCCGAAGTATGATAGGACCAGCGGAAACTTCGAAATTGAAAATAAAACCACCGACATTCGATGGGAAGTCTTCTTGGCCTAACTACTTCAAACAATTTGAAGCAGCAGCAAAGGGGAACGGATGGACCGTCAGTGAGAAAGCCACCTCGTTGATTGTGGCATTGAGGGGGGACGCTATCGATGTGCTACAAACGATGCCGTCGGAGGAACAAGAGGACTACAATAAGCTGGTGAACAGACTGGAGATGCGTTATGGCCAGGCGCATCTGACCAAGGTGTACCGTGCGCAGCTGAGAAACCGTTATCAAAAATCCGGAGAAGGTCTTCAGGAATTCGAGGCTGACGTAGTGCGCCTGGCCCGGTTGGCTTATCCTGCAGCTCCTGAAGAATTCCTGGAACGTTTGACGGTGCAGACCTTCGTGGATGGAATTCGTGACTCGGACAACCAGCAGTCATTGAGAATGGCCCACCCCAAGACATCCCAGAACGCATTGGCCTACGCCTTGGAATATGAGGTGGCGAAGCAAGTCTCAAGAGGGCATGCCAAGGTGCGAGCTGCCACGGACTCCCAAGAGGAGGAACCCACCAGCGTCAAGGTGCAATCTGCTGCAGAAGAGCGGCCCAAGGAGTGTGCCACCGCGGAGGATATTCGCCACATTGTGGAACAAGTCTTGAGGCAGAAGAATCCTCTGGTGTGTTGGAATTGCCAGGAAGAGGGACATGATCGCAGGCGGTGTCCCAAGGCCAAGCAGGATTCTCCACGAAGGAAGCCACAGGGGAAACTAAGTCTGGTCGCTGCAGATTGACAAACGTCGACGCGTATTCAAAGGCCTCCAAAGACAAAGGCCACGAAAGTAATAGCCCTGCGGCGATTAACCAGCAGTGTCTTCGTGGATGCAACCATTGATGACATCCCTCACACCATGCTACTGGATACGGGTGCGACGAAGACTATCCTGAGGCCCGATGTGATCAAGTCATCAAAACGCACCGAGCCGACTAAATGGAGACTGAGGACAGCAACCGGAACATCAGCGACTGTCCATGGTGAAGTAGAGGTGACCATTACGATTGGAGCGACTCCCATCAAACACCGTGCGCTGGTAGCAGAAATAGAGGATGAGGCGATTCTGGGCATGGACATCATGTCTGCCCATGGGTTCCAATTGGATCTGAAGCGTGGCGTAATGGCGGTTAACATCGAGGAGTTGGTTCTACATCAACGAGAGGACGTGGCCGCTCGAGTTGTTCTCGCAGAAGATGTCGTATTGCCTAGCAGAACCGAGGTTATAGTCGACGCAAACCTGAACGGCGCTTTCCAAGATGGGCAAGACATTATGGTCGAACCTAACACTGACGATCAGAAGATTGGAAAAGGAGTTCTCGTTGGAAAAATGTTGTTGACAGCAAAGAAGGAAATACCAGTCCGCCTGATGAATGTGAACTGTTTCCCTGTCAACATCAAGAAAGGTACGATCTTGGGAAGCTGTGCCATGGTGTCCTCCATCTCCCGCCAAATAGAAGCAAACGTACAAGACTCGAAGGTCCCGAAGAAGTTGTTGGAAATGGTCATGTCAATGACCCAGGAATTGACTCCAGAACAGAAGACAAAAGCGAAGAACCTGATATGTCGCTATCAAGATGTGTTCGAGGTAGACAATGGACCTAAGGGAAGAACTGACATCGTCAAACACAAGATAGAGACAGGAGAAGAAAGGCCCATCCGTCAAGCTCCAAGGAGGTTACCATTGGCGAAGCGTGAGGAAGCAGAACGCATTATTCGTGAGATGGAAAAGGACAATGTAATTGAGCCATCGAGCAGCCCATGGGCGTCACCGGTAGTGCTTGTGAAGAAAAAGGATGGATCCACACGGTTCTGGGTAGACTATCGATTGCTCAACAACGTCACCAAAAAGGATAGCTATCCTCTGCCACGGATTGATGACACCCTGGACACCCTGGCCGGTATGGGCCTATGGCAATTCACGGTGATGCCGTTCGGGTTATGTAATGCACCAGCGACATTCGAGAGGCTGATGGAAACGGTTCTGAAGGGTCTGTCCTGGACAACGTGCATGGTATACCTGGACGACATAATTGTGGTGGGGAAAACTTTCGACGACCACCTGAAGAATCTGGAAGGAGTGTTCCAGCGGCTTCGCGGAGCTGGACTAAAGCTTAGTCTCAAGAAGTGTCACCTTTTCCAGAAGGAAGTGAATTATCTAGGCCATATTGTTAATGGGAATGGAATCGCCGTGGACCCAGTAAAGATTCAGGTCGTGAAGGACTGGCCAACTCCCAAGAATAAACACCATATAAGGAGTTTCCTAAGCCTATGCACTTACTATCGTCGCTATGTTCCCGGATTTGCGGACATCGCTAAACCGTTGACAAAACTCACTGAAGAAGGTTGTCCGTTTGAATGGGACCAACATTGCCAAATTAGTTTCGAACAACTAAAACAGTACTTGATAAGTGCTCCTATTCTAAGTTACCCTCTCCCAGAAGGCAAGTTCATCGTGGACACTGACGCTAGCAATGTTGGTATCGGTGGCGTACTGTCCCAGATCCAAGAAGGGCAAGAGAAGGTGATTGGCTACTTCAGTAAAGTCCTGTCAAAGCCGGAACGAAATTATTGCGTCACTAGAAGGGAATTGCTAGCCGTGGTAAAGTCCATAGAACATTTCTACAAGTACTTATATGGCAGACACTTTCTCCTGAGGACGGACCATGCCGCTTTAAAATGGCTCCTCCGATTCAAGAATCCTGAAGGACAAGTCGCACGATGGATCGAACGACTTCAGGAATACGATTTTGAAATCCAGCATCGGGCCGGAACTAGCCACAGAAATGCCGATGCTTTGTCGAGAAGACCTTGTGCCGAAGACTGTAAGCACTGTAGTCGGCTGGAGGAGAAAGTGGCCACGACTGCGAGGACGGCCATCGTAGACGACAAATGGCGAGGTGAAGAATTGCGACGAGACCAGGAGAACGATCAGGATTTGAAATTGGTGCTGGAATGGAAAAGTAGGGAGGCAAGGCCTACTTGGGAAGAGATAGCACCGTGTGCACCATCCGTGAAATCGTACTGGGCGCAGTGGGACTCCATAGTGCTGGATCATGGTCTTCTGAAACGAACCATCGAGAACCAGGAAGGCACGGAACAGAAGACACAGTTACTGATCCCCAAGAATAGGGTGCCGGAAGTTCTGAGGGAACTTCACGATGGAATTTCGGGAGGGCATCTGGGAATCAAGAAGACTATGGAAAAGGTGCGCGAGCGATTCTATTGGGTGAACTGCAAGGAAGATGTAAAGGACTGGTGTAGGAAGTGCGTAGTCTGCGCAGCTAGTTAACGGCCCCCACAGACGAGGCAAGGCTCCTATGAAACAGTATAACGTGGGAAGTCCTTTTGAGAGAGTTGCCATAGATGTAGCCGGCCCATTTCCACAAACGAATAGTGGAAATAAGTACATCGTCGTGGTGATGGACTACTTTAGCAAGTGGGTTGAAGCATACGCCCTACCAAACCAAGAGGCGATAACTATTGCTGAAGTCCTTGTCCGTGAATGGATCAGTCGATATGGCGCGCCCATGGAGCTCCATTCAGATCAAGGAAGGAACTTCGAATCGGCTTTGTTTAAGAACGTGTCTACTTTGCTCGGCATCCGGAAAACTAGAACCACTGCACTTCACCCGCAGTCGGACGGAATGGTGGAAAGATTCAACAGAACCATCAACCGACATTTGTCCAAAGTCGTCTCCGATCATCAGAGAGACTGGGACACGTACATTCCCCTTTTTCTACTGGCATACCGTTCGTCCGTTCATGAGACAACAGGAGAGATACCAGCGAAAGTGGTATTTGGGCGAGAGCCAAGGCTGCCCTGTGACTTGAAGTTCGGCGTGAAGCCCGGTGAGGTCCCTGCCGACGAGAACTACGTTAGCGGCCTACGCAGGAAAATGGACGACATTCACAATCAAGTGCGTCACAATATACAGACGGCCAGCGACCGAATGAAGGAGCATTATGACATCAATGCTCAGAATGGGGGATACCAACCTGGAGCACTGGTTTGGCTTTACAATCCTCAAAGACGTAGAGGTCTGTCCCCAAAATTGCAGACATCTTGGGAAGGCCCTTACAAAGTGATGAAACGGATCAACGATGTAATCTACCGCATCAGGAAGATTTCGCATGGCAAACTCAAAGTTATCCACTTCAACCGAATGGCTCCTTACAACGGAGAAGAAAATGAAGGAACAGTACAACGGACGCAAGGTTCCGAAGTAAACTTCGAAACCTTCATGTTTCATCACGCCACAGGAAGTAAGGCGCGATTCGGAGTGACCACAGAGAGGCAGCAAGAACTTTTTCAAGTGTCACCAGAGTACAGTCTGGCCCACTGTGTGGCAGAAGACCTAAAGATGTCCAAGGGGATAGCCCAAGTCTTTCGGAAGAAATTTGGTCAGGTCGAGGAACTCCTAAGACAGCACCCCGTGGTGGGCAAGAGCCTGCAGATCATCCACACGGAGGCGGAGCGAAGACGACACGTGTACTACTTAGTCACCAAGAAGACATCAAGCGGTAAGCCTGACTATCGCAGTATTTGGAGAGCCTTATGGAGCCTGAAGAGACAGCTGGTGGAAGGCAAGGAGACGAAATTAGCCATTCCCAAGATAGGCTGCGGACTGGATGGGCTGGACTGGAGGGTCGTTCGCAGCATGATAAAGTCATCTTCAACGGAACAGGAATTGAAGTTCTAGTCTGCAGTCACCACCCACAGGCAGCTGTTGGCAGTAGGAAAACTGTAGACTGCTATTTCTTCCAGACCGGATGTTGTAAAGAGGGCCGATTTCGACATTCTCCTTCAAGGCTATCACAAGGAACGTGCCGAGACGAAACGTTTTTAAGAAGGGGGCAGTGTGACGATTGCGGTCCCAGCCTGTCTGATGCGTCAACACCGACGCGCCTTAGACGAGAAGCTTCGACATCACGGGGCGATGATCCGAGGCTTTCCGTCGAACGAGCGAGAATGTTCGCGAGAAACAACCCCGGCGTATAAAACACGCGGCCGGTGGAGTTCGAAATTAATTCTGCATTTGGACAATTCGGAATCGAAGTCGCGTTATAAATTTTCGCTCGGCTGTTAACATAAATTACTTATTAGTTTATAAATAAATTCTTGTTTAAGTTAGCGTTAATTAGTGTTACTTTTAAATAAATTAGATTATTAACTATTTCGTGTCTTGATTAAAATAAAATTAATAGAACCTTTAAAAGACGTTACATTAATAAAATTTAAAATATTTGACCTATTAAAATTGTAAATTTTTATGAATTAAATCTAAAATGTTTCATAACTCAAAAACCGCTAAAGTTAGGTATAGGGAATGCTAATAAAGTTCGACGCAGCATTTAATTCCACATACGATGGTGTGTTAAAATTTTGGTTGTTCCGTTTGAAAAAGTATTTTTCTACTTTCTACACCAAAAATAGTTTCACAATGAGCTCATTGTGAAACTCGTGAATAACTCTCTATAAACTTCTAAGATAATACGACAGAACGACAGAGATTTACGAGTAAGTTGCTACAGATACGAGCAGAATGGACACATAATTTGGCAGAAAATATAGATCAAACTACAAAAATAAATAAATCTTTATTGGTGGATATCACAAACGTTACTTAAATTTAATCAAGCGTTAAGTAAGTAAACGTTGCTATGGTTACATGTGCTGAAGGTATAGGGCTAGATTTCACAAACGTCACTTAACTTTAATCATCGATTAAGAATAATCATTCCTATTCCTTCAGCACATGTAACCATAGCAACGTTTACTTTTAACGCTTGATTAAATTTAAGTAACGTTTGTGAAATCCACCATTAGAATGATTATTCTTAATCAATGATTAAATTTTATCGACTTTTATGAAATCCAGCACTAATCTTTTAGATAATTTTAAAATACCAACGCCGCGCCGCCCCGTTAAGTTTTTCTGTCAACAGTGTATTGCCTCCCGAAATTGAAATTGACCGAGATAATAATTGTCCGAAAATATTCGATTCTCTTCGAATGAGAAACGTTACCTCTTATGATAAAGTAGTTGGTTCAGAAACTAGTCCTAATTCCAACATTAGAAAAACCAACACAATTTCCAATTACCAACAAAGTGCCCGTTCGAACTCTGACTTTTGATGTTTATGGAAATATAAATGCTTTTCTTTGCTTGCTAAAATTTTACAATATAATACAGTTGCCACCATTGTGCAAACTATTGAAATGAATAAAAAATTTGATAAATCTAAATTGCTTCGGGTACAATTTTCACGTTTACTGAAAATAAACCATCCGTGATCATCAAACGGTAAAATGTAAATTCGTCTTTAATTAGGAATCGCCCTATAGAAAAATTAGACGTACGTTCACTCATTTCTGCATGCACGTTAAATGTTTAATCTTTATTGTGTCTAGTCTTTAATACTTGTGATTAAGCATGCCATAAAGTACAAAAATATTAATTATACTTTTGTTTGAACATATTTCGTAATCTAATCACGCTGTTTGAATATTTTATAACTGTGAATAGTTTGGCCAAATACACACATAAAAATTTTTGGGATAAATTGTTATCCTCCTAATCGGTGTTATAAAATACGGATAGAGTTTTACCTGAAAAGTTGCAAAGCTCATCATATTTAGTGATATTATAAACTTTTCCTGATTAAAATGCGTCTAAAAATAGATGTTAAACAAACTATATTAATATACAGGAAGTTCTGCAAGTTCATACAAAAAAATTAATGGTGTATTTGATAACAGATATTCTCACGAATGCACTGAAATTAAACCGAAAAATAAATCAAACAATTCATACCGACATCCGACAATTCCTTCTGAAATGTTTAAAACCGCTAGACGCAACGGACGGTGACCTTCATCCACAATAAGTGTTCGAAGTTCACCCCTGCGCGAGACGTAAACGTACCGATTAAAGTGCCGTTTAACATACCTACCCACACATGCATGTTGTGAAAATTAAACATACCATCCCTTGTAAACATTGATTCGTCAGTGAAGAGAATGTTATTAACAAAGTTCGAATTGTCCTCTGTTCCCGGAGTAACCACCTACAAAATCGCTTGCGTTGGAACTAATCTGCACTCTTTGAAAGTGGAACGGATAATTGTTACTTACGAAAAATTTGGCAAACAACAAACAGCACAACTGCCACAAAGGCTCTGCTATTTGGCAAAGGGCAATCAGGGACTATCAAACGGTTTCATCGTTCGCCGAAAACATTAATTATCTCTAATATTTATTATTCAATTGTTATACAAAAACTGCTTCATTCTATGACTTTTAATGTCAATTTTCACTGGTTTCATTTTTTGTATGAAGTTAAAAAACACCCAGTACATACATATATGATGCTATATTAACTCCTTGAAAGATAGAAATAACTACCGCTAGTCTACTTTTGTAAACAACGCCAACGTTAACACTTTCTAAAGTTAAACGTCCTAATTCCGTTTATTTTAACACCAAAAACGTATGAACGCGAGGGAACACCAGACGCGAGGGAACTCCAGATTTTTATATGTATTGTATGCTGTAAAGAATACAAGATGTGATTAATATCTATCCGAATTGAATGGATTTTAAAGAAATTCTGAGACGCCATCCCCTTCAAATAATGCCTTGTTAAAATTATAAACTTAACGCAACGGCTGTTCAAAAATATTTGTTTTTAAATCATTCTCTGCACTGAGAAAAATTGAATTTTGCGATTTTGATAAAACATCACTCCTATCGATAAAATAAAACTATAATGTAAAAGTATAATGCTGTCATGTTGTAAGATCCATCTTACTCTAAATTAATCATGATTCTTAGCACAATTAAACTGTTTAAGTTTAAGAATGTAAAATTATCATTCTACAGTATAATATTCGTATAATATACGTAAAAAATAAAAATAATAAATCATAATGAAATATTATCCTGAATAAATTTAGTAATAAAATGTCATGTCTGACTTTTTGTTAATTACTCTAAACATAGACTACATAATATATATATACATATATAGACTGCTATCACCCGTACACAAGCGCGGAACATTGAAACAGTGGCGACATAGGTGGTTGGCAGCAAAAGCTTTTCTTTGGCGCCTTTATTTAAAATGTAGTTAAAGAATATAAAGTATAATATTTACCGCTTAAAAGTCCTTACGATGTACCTACTTATTTTATGAAGTTGCTAGAACTACACAATTAATTTTAATTGTCCAAGAGATTAAAGCAACATCATAAATATGTTGGTGCAACGTTAAAACTAATACAGAGCAAATTAAATTTAGAGAATTATTATATGTTTGTATTATAATACACGTGTACATTTTTATTTTACATATTTTGAGTATGTATAGAAAAAACTTCGAAAATACTTGAAACAATATTTATTTAATGGAATATAAACAAAATTGGTTCCCTAAAAAATGTTTAAACTAATTTTCATAAAAATTATATGTGTGAGTTATTTCATTAACTCCTGCAGTAATAGGAATTTTTGAAGCAAATTTCTTAATGTTTGCTTTGCAGGTAAGGTAAACAACCTTTCCAAAAGTTTATATGCTTTTGGACTTTGTTTATATAATGATAAAGACAATATTTTTTCCTCCAAAGTGAATCTCCTTCCTTTTGACTTTTTATTGGATTCTCGCATTTGAAGGTTTGTAAAAACTTTTGCAGCTGATGACATATTTGCAGCTACTTTATTAAAGCAGTCTTGGTCAGAGAATTTTTCAATTGCCTGTAATCTTGATTTGAAGCTTTGACACTTTTGATTAATTCTTCTCACTTGTCGTTTCAATTTTAAAGCTTCTCCATAAATATACCTTGCCTTTGGCGATAACTGAATTTTGCGACGAACTCCAACACTTTGTAAAATAGATGTCTTCTCTGCTGAAACAGAAATAATGAAAAAATCATTTAAACGAATTAAATAGCACCAGACAATCAGGCCTATTCTGTAACATTATGTATGACAGGAATTAGAATGTTTTTAGGAATGTTTTTAAATCAAAATATTCAGACTCTATCATATTTTTTGAGTACAGTCTGTGGTACTCCATAAAGAAAGTAGAACGCATCAGCTATTCATCAATCTATTTAACTTTTTTATATACAAACCAAGCAGAATTTTGGCATACTAATTCGATTACGTTACGATCTGATTTGTCAAATTCACTGATTTCAATTCAATTTGAGTTACAGAACAAGGGGGAATATCAGCTTTACATTATAGGTGCTTAAGGTTACCGACTAAAATTTGCATTGCTGGTCAATGTTTATACTGATTTAAAAAAAAAACAGTTTTTTGTTTATTTTTTTATCAACAAAAATTTACATTTCAAAAAATTAACTTTTCTCACAACACCTTTTCTACATTTCCATTAAAAACATTTTATTGAGTTTTCTTTGTTTTATATTACTTCAAATGTTTATTGACGGTTTGTTCTCATTGTTTACAATGAAATAATTGTAAAGATTTTATATCTATATATTTTTATATTTTATGCTTTTATTTTATGTTCCATATATTTTCATCTAAATAAACTGCCCCACTAACCAAATCTGACAATTTAGTTTTTTGGTTTAGTGCATATTTAAAGTAGGTACTACAAATAATATTGGTGTATTTCAATTACAGAATTCTTTCAAAGATATTTTAGCATTCAATTCAGGTACTATTTGAAAAAAATACTAATTTTTGAAAAATATAAAATTTGCAGGTAATATCAAATTATATCACAAAGGATAGTTTTTTATTTTTGGGTACTTGACAATTCTACATTTTCTTTACCTTGGAACTTTCTTGGAGTGGTGATTGCTTTAAAACAATGTTGAGCACCTATGATAGGTGTTTCTTGACTACATTGTATTATATCATTTTGAGGTATTGATGGTTCAACTTCAGTGTTATTAGCGGCCTCCTGAGGAAAATGAGTAGGATTTAAACAATCTGAAAATGAAGAACTTTTACAATTCACACATCGTACACTATTCATGCACAATACTTACTACTCAGAAACAATTTTGGAATAGCTTTATAATTTATTCTATTTTTGCCTGGTGTCAAATCCTTTTCTTCAAAATGATTTTTACAGATACGTTTCTTATTATAGACATCCTGCGGTGTCAACCTTAGCAAGTCACCTCCCACAATAGTTATCCATAGTAGCATGCGTTGCAAGTCCTTCTGTGGATTTGGAAACCGATGTCTTTCGGTACCTGTAATAAGAAATATTATCTACTGAAGTTTATTAATCAAATAGCTAAATTAGTGCAAAGAACTTATTCTTCTATCAACCTCAGATTTAAGTAATTAATGATTAAGCCTTAATTAAATTTGAATTAAATCTACAATTTAATTTGCCCTAAGTTTTCTATTAAATATTAGCTGCTTTCGATTATACTGGATGGATAATTTTAAAGCAAAACATGTCAGTTATGAATTTTGTATTATTGTTTTTCACCTATGTGATGTAACTCTTCATTATTAAAATGCATTTTGTTATGATAAAGAAAATACAAAATTGTAAAAGTAGTGTGATACTAATCTGAATAATTGTTGCTTACCTGAATAAATACAGCCAAGTACACAGCATTTGTGAATTCCCATTGTTACTACAAATAAATTTAAATAAATTAAGGTAAAACTGCACTTTAGGTTCCTAAATTTGCGCGTATTCAGTACTGTCAGATGCTCGTGCCATGTTGCAGTTAAATTGTGTGTTATTTATTCCTTTCTGATATAAAGTTTATTAGTGTTATTTTATAATTTTCATAATACGAAAATGACAGTTCTGAGTACGCGCAAATTTAGGAACTTAAAATGCATTTTACCTAAATAAAGTACTTACAACTTGTGTTACTAAATAATAATAAAGAAACAAATTATGCGTACCTTCCAATCTATAATAAACTACCTAAAAATACAGACACATACACCATAAGAACTTAATAAATGGAAACACATTTGACATTACACGTAATTCACCGGATCAAAGAATGCACGCATTAACGTATCAAAACAGCGGCAAATTCAAATATATTGACTTGAGCGCCAATTACGGCTGGCAGCGAAAGTAAGAACATTGTATCTGAATTGTAATATAAGATATTACCCCCTGACTCTAAACAACAAAACATATAGTGTTAATTTTGCAGTAGAACGCTGAGTCGATTTTCGGAATTCTTGTTAATATAAACGTAGTCGTATTAGCATATTGTAATTACCCAATCTTTTAGTAATTTTTCAGGCACAGCTTAAAATTAGTACACTTTCTCAACGATAATGAGTTGACATCTTCAAGAGAAACAATCGATTGCAAAACATTAAGAAAATGTGTGGATTTTAAACTATAATTACATAAAATTTATATAACAATTATTAATTGAAGTCCGATGAAAATTGTATCAAAAATTCTTTGAACGGAGACTGAAAAGGCGCACTACCACTTAACGTTTCGTTGTCGTTTGACAGCTCCGTCAGAAGTGAAAAAATATACAAAATAAACAAAGTTGTCAATGGAAACAGAAAAAGTAAATTGATCTTTTTTAAATCTTTTTTTTTAAATTAATTTTAAATATAATTTAAGTAATAAATATTTTATTTCGATAAATGTAAAAGATTGACAGACCTATATCCTGTTTAAAGAATGTAGAAAACCACAAAATATGTTATTATTTTGCACATTTCTATAAAAATTGAAAATATTAGACTCACGATATAAAATATTAGTATTTTCAAAATGAAAATTATGGTTATTTTCTAACGAGTATTCTACAAGCATTGAAATAACTACACTTTTCAATGATGTGTCTTCATTACTTTGACGTTTGTGTAAGCCACATTCTAAGTGACGCTTAAAGTTAAGCTGAGTTAATGTGTTCAGTGCATACGGCTATTAGTGGTTTAATATAAGGTAATGATATGTCCTTTTTTTTTGTAGTTTGCTTTACATATATTATTGTAGGTTTTTGAATTTTGTAGGTATTTAACACAATTTTTAATTACTGATTCGATAAGATTTATTGGATAAAAATTTTGGACAAGAGTCTTCTTTATTAAATTTAAATTGTCATAAATGAAAAGTTTGTCTGAAAGTAAAACAGCTCGATCTGTTAAGAAAATAATTGTTGCGGTTTTATAGTTTTTGGATGTGTGTGAGTGAAAATTAATGTATTATAAACCTACACGGTCAGGTAGACATATTAATTTTTACTCATACACATCCAAAAACTATAAAACTGCAACAATTATTTCCTTAACAGATCGAACTATTTTACTTTCAGATAAATTTTTCATTCATGATCATTTAAATTTAATAAAGAAGACTCTTGTATGTAAAATTTCATTGTAATTATGTTAATTCACACAAGCGTCAGTGTGGACTCCAAAAATGAGATAACGATTATGTTAATTTTAACAATTTTTCAGCATAGGATTTGTGTCAACCATGTATGTACTTTCCAAAAACGACTGATGTCCAATGCAGCAAACAATGAACGAGGAGGAAAATATTCTTACAGCGATTGATAATAATTCCACCACTTACTTCTGTTAGTCGAATATCTGGTCTAATTAATATTCTGGAAAAGAGAGTTTTGGGGATAATTAAACGTCAGGGTTTTTTATTCCTTTGACATCCGACCTGTTCAAGCCCTCTTGTCTGCAAATTCTAAGCGGATGTAATTCTGTCGATGGATCAATTAGAATCAACACCTAATATTAGGTCATTAATCAAGTTTTTGTTTATTTTAGTTTATTGGTGTTTATTAGACTAAGTTTAGGTTCCGTTAAGTAAGATTGCGCTACGGTGAATTGAATACTAACGGTGGCAGTATTCAAGTGACATAGCGAACCGTTACGTCATCGCATATTCGCTTCTCCCTTTAACACATTAACTGTCAATCAATAATAATAATAATGCTTTATTAATGATATATACACAAGGTATATCATAAGTCAAACAATACAATATAGAATATAAAATATAAAAGCAAAATACATTGCATAAATGCATATTGTATAAAAAATATACTAGGCAGTGTAAGTATGCTGGAGAAATTCTTCAATCGAGTAGAAAGTATTTTTTATTAAATAATTCTTGATGATATTTTTAAATTGCAGAAATGGAGTTGCTCGTATTTCGGGCGGCAGAATATTAAAAAATTTTATTGCAAAATAATTACTTCCATTTCGGAATTTATTTAGTCTATGTTGTGGCAGTACAATGTCAGAATTGTGCCTAGTGTTGTGGTTGTGAATGGACAAGTGATCATTGTAAGTACTGGCATTCAATTTTATATGAATCAAACATTCAAGTATATATGACGAAGGAAATGTTAAGATATTAAGTTTTTTAAAAGAAGGTTTGCAACTGTCTCTATATCCAATGCCGTCTAATATGCGAATAGCTTTCTTTTGAAGCAGGAAAATTCTTTTAGCATCGGGGCAATGTCCCCATACCATTATAGCATATGACATGGCAGAGTGAAAAATACCGTAATAAGCCGCTATTAAGGTACTTAAGGGAACAGATTTAACTAGGTTACGTAAAAGATATGTAACCGTGGCAAGTTTATTTGCAAGATAATTAATATGTTCACCCCATTGTAAAGTAGAATCTAAATATATACCCAGGTATTTGATACATTTTGTATTTGTGAAATTTGTTATCTTGATGTTGCTAGTATTTCTTAGGGAGAACAGCACCAACTGTGTTTTGTTTCCATTCAAGCTGAGCTTATTATTGGTAAACCAGTTTTTAATTTGAGTTACGGCATTCATAAAAATAGCAGTTCCATTTATTGAATCAGCATCACGAGTTAGTAATGTTGTATCGTCCGCAAACAATAATATCTTTTCGTTAGATACACATTTATCAATATCATTTACATACAGTAAGAACAAAGTAGGACCAAGTACTGATCCTTGGGGAACACCACACGTAGTGTTTACTGTACTTGAGCATTTTCCACGATAACGAACAAACTGTCTTCTATTCGTTAGATATGATTTTATTAATTTTATACTAGGTGCATCAAAATTGTAATGTTCTAGTTTAGAAACTAAGATCCCGTGCGGAATGCAGTCAAAAGCTTTTGTGAGATCGCAAAACACCGAAAATGCAATCTCTCTGTTTTCAAATGCTTCAACTATATATTCAATTAGCGAATTTAATGCAGTAACGGTGGAATGGTTTTTCCGAAAACCGTGTTGATGGGTGCTGTATAAATTGAAAGATTCTGTTGAGTTATAGCATGTTATATTAATTTTAGTATATCAAGTTAGTGTTTAAAAAAAATATTATGTATATTACTGTAGCAACATGTAATTATTATGATTGATGTTACAAAAACTACTTTTACTGTAATTCTGCCTTTTCCTAAAGAATATAAACCTTCGTTGAAAAAGGGCGTCTTATTTGATACAAAACAACAGGTTATGAGGCCCAGTTCACGAAATTGCCCTTATTCGAATGTAATTTGAAGACAGAAAGTTCAAGTTTGAAGTAACGCTTGTGGTGCCTAATTTTTCACATCGAGGTTGGTCCTTTCCTTGTTATTTAATCTGATTGAGACTGAGGTAAAGATGGATAAATTAAAAGGTTTTAACATTCAGAAATTTGATGGCAAAAACTTCCAACTGTGGAAATATCAGCTAGAGATAATTTTTCGTGCTGAAGGTATTAGCGATGTTGTTCTTGGTACAAAACCACGACCTATTGAGAAGAATGAAGCTCAAAAATTATGGGATGGTCAAAATGCAAAAGGTATGTTAATAATTTCTACTGCAATGGAGTTTGATCAGCTTCAGGTTGTTATGACATGTGACACCGCTTCACAAATGTGGATTCGACTTAAAGCTATTCATGAACAACGATCAGCAATTAATAAGCTTTCTCTGAAGCAGCAATTCTTTAATTACAAGATGTCGGATACTGACACAATTGCACAGCACATTAGCAAGATTGAATCAATGGCTCAAAGTTTGGCGGATATTGGTGAACCAGTAAGTGAAGTTGACAAGATTGCAAAAATGTTAGGTGGTCTTCCGGTAAAGTATGGTTCATTCATAACTGCTTGGGATTCTTGTGAAGAAAGTAAGCAAACAGTTGATAATCTTACTGCTAGATTGTTAAAGGAGGAGCAGTGCTTGAATCAACTTGATGAAATGTCGACAGCTTTTGCAGCTATTAAGGTAGGAAAATTTAAATCAACAAATCAGCCATCTGCAAGTAGTAGCAAAAATAGTCAAAGTTCAAAAACAGTAAATAAAAGGCAAATAGAATGCTTCTATTGTCATCAAAAAGGACATATAAAGTCAGAATGCAGGAAACTAAAATCAAAACGTCATTTAGACGTCAATACTTCAAAGCATCAAGCTTTTACTGCTGAAGTTAAAAATATTTATGTTCCTGAATACGAAAAGATATGGCTTGCAGATAGTGCCGCATCGAAACATATGACTTTTCACAGAGAATAGTTTATATCGTATAAATCATTTGATAATGAACTTTTAATTCAGATTGGTGATAATTCTTTTGTACAAGCTGAAGGGATAGGATCTGTCAAAGTTTTGGCATTAGTAAATAATATGTGGGAACCACGCACTCTTGAAGATACTTTGTACGTTCCAAAATTACAAAAGAATTTATTTTCAGTGGGAGCTGTGACAAATAAAAATTATAGAGCTAATTTTATTAATGAAAAACTCGAAATTAGAAATTCACGTTTAGTTGCTGTAGGAACAAAAATGAGCAACCAATGTTATCAAATGTTGTTTGAGGTGCCTGAAATAGAGCAAGCTAATGCAGCCTCATCATCAAACCTTGCTACAATTTGGCCTAAAAGATTAGGGCACGTTAATTTTAAAACTTTAAAAGATATGGCTGATAAAGGACTTATACCCAATTTGAAGTTAAATAATGTTCATGATTTGTTTTGTGATTCCTGTCAAAAAGGTAAAAGTCACCGAAAATCGTTTAAGTCAAATTTTGACTGCAAAGCAGCCAAACCAGGGGGAAATTATTCACACAGATTTAAGTGGTAAGATGTCGAGGACTTCTGTTGGTGGTGCCAATTATTATCTTATTTTTAAAGATGACTGCACTTCATATAGATTTGTCTATTTTGTCAAGAATAAAAGCGATGTTTTTTCTAAGTTTATTGAGTTTGAAAAACTCTTGGAAAGGCAAACAGGAAACAAAATCAAGGTTATTCGAAGTGATAATGATACTGAATACGTTAATCAGTATTTTAAAAATTACTTCAGGAAAAATGGAGTAATTCATGAAACAACAAGTCCCTACACACCTGAACAGAATGGTAGGATTGAGCGTGACAATCGTTCTATTGTTGAAAGTGCTCGCACAATGCTACTTGAGTCGAACCTTCCTGAAGAGTTATGGGCAGAAGCAATTAATACTGCCGTGTATAGTTTAAATCGACGCCCCTGCAAATCCAATGATAATAAAACTCCTTATGAAAAATGGTTTGGTAAGTTACCATCATTACAACACATGAGAAAATTTGGAGCTCTTGCTTTTGTTCATGTTCCTAAACAATTTAGATCTAAGCTCGATAGCAAGACCAAAAATATGATAATGGTTGGATACGACGGTCATAGTACAAATTATAGATTATTCAATCCGTTAGATAAGAAAATAACAGTTTCTCGTGATGTATGCTTTAAAGAAGATGAAACGACTGAAAACTTTAAAGGAAAAGGTCAGTATTCCAATTTTAAATGGCCTTCGTCATCAACTTGCAGCGTCATTGCGAACGATGAAGAGGATAATGAATCTAAGGAAACTGAAGAAAATTCTGAACAATCACCTACTGATGAACAAGAAGAAAACACGCGACAACTTCGAAATCGTGAAATGCTAAAGCCACCAGATCGTTTTGTTGCTTGTTCAGTAATCTTAGATGAACCGCAATGTTTTGAAGAAGCTGTAGTATCTAATGAATCGCAACAATGGTTTAATGCAATGGAAGAGGAAATGCTTTCATTAACGAAAAACAAGACGTGGGATCTTGCTCCACTACCAAATGATCGTAAAGCAATTGGTTGTAAGTGGGTATATCGCATAAAACAAAAACCGGATGGTACGATAGATCGTTTCAAGGCAAGATTATGTGCAAAAGAATTTCTGGTCCGAACTATTTATAGCAATGCTTTATCGTTATCAGTTTCTTACCCGAGAGAAAAACCCATAACGTTTCGTGCGGCACTGAGATTCAATTCGTTTCTTCTGCCATCACACACACAAAAAACTTTGAACATCAATTTATAATAGTTATTGTTAATTATTGTTCACAACAATCTGGTCGCACATCAACCCACTTCGCCAACCAATTGAAAATATCAACCATTAATGGTCACGGTTGACAGTTTTGTTGACAGTTAATGTTGGTTCATGTGTAAAAGGAGAAGCTGGTATGCGGTGACGTAACGGTTCGGTATCTCACTTGCCGGATTGCTGCCAGTATTTAATTCCATCGTGAGACTATGAAAGACATTTGAAATTTCCTCATTGTGTCGGTAGGATCCTCAAAAACAGTCATAAGAAATGTCTTTTTTTCAAAATTTTATTAAGTTAAAAAAATTTAATTTTAACAAAAACAACAGAAAACCAAAAATTTATTAACAAATAATTAATTCAAAGATTATAACAGCAAACTTAAATTAACAAATAACTTCAAAACTAATTTTGGATCGTTTTCTACGCTTGTGAAAGGAACTGTTGTGATTGCAAATGAAGCCCAAATGTAGCCTCCCATCATTAACCAGGGTCTTTGATGTCGTTTTTCTGTACCTTTGATGCCCTGATGGGAATTCCCATCGTGTTCTTCACTAACTAATCCCAAATTTTGTCTAAAAAATTCCAAATGAGAGAGAATGAAAATGCAGACATTTTAGCTTGATTAAGATCTTGCAGCCAAGTTCAGCATCTTCGTTAAAGCGTGAATTGTCAATTAAACAAAAATAGCAATTGTCATCATAGTTGGTAGGTTCTCTCCAAATTCTAAGAATTACAAAAGGCATTCCATTGAGTTACCTGGCATCCACCCATCTAAACTACCCCTAAACTACGTAAGGGGCCTAAGGCTTTCCTTGGTTGCCCATCGGAAATCTAAAATAGGCCACAAAAAACTTGGTTCCCCTACAAATTTATGTTTTGTTTAGTTCTTTGTTATTAAATATCCGAAAACATAAATTTGTACAGGAACCAAGTTTTTTGTGGCCTATTTGAGATTTCCGATGGGCAACCAAGAAAAACCTTGGGGCCCCTTTGATGATAGTAGAGACGATATGGTTTCGTAATTTGCACACAACTTTATTTTTTTATAAAGATACAGCCTGTTCAAACTTAAGTCGGCACTATTACTAACTTCGTTATTATAAAAGCTACAAAGTCGGTTAAATTAGCATACTAGTAGTACTTTTTACGTTGACTACAATGACATAGTCGAAGAAACAATTGAAGGTCACGTTTATGAAATAATGTCAAAAATATACTTTCTTAAATGGAACACCCAGTACATTACTATACCAATGGATAGAGAATAAAATTGTCATTTTTTCGTAAATTAATAAATAAAGGAGATATTTTGATTATTACAAAATCATCAAAAGTACCTGTGCTTTAGAAGCAAAACATTTGCAAATTGTCGTAATCAAATTATTCTGTTGACAGACTATTGTTTTTGAAGTTCGTGGTTTATTTCTTGCTAAAAAATAGTTTCTCCGCGTCTAGAAATAATTTCCAAAGATTGTCATAATTTTTTTATCATTTTCCTAGGTGCGTATAAAAATCACAAAAAATGTACAAAAATTGTCATAATTTTTTTTTTGTCACTGGGCCTTTGGATGAAAAATTCTTGTCAATTGTTAGTTATTAATGTGAAGTGACGTCCAAAAAGGTAGTCCAAAAAATGATCTGTTCCAAATACAATGGCTAATGCTTCACCATCGAGTTGCGAGATATTTTGCTCAGCACTACTTTTTGTTCGAAGATTTCTGGAAAAGCACTTTGAATATCAGCAGACGAAATTGATAAGATGTTTCGTCTCCAATTTTCGAATTATTATTGTTATCTAGATCATACAAGTTAAGTTTTAAATGTCTAGTCCATATTCTTCCTAGAAGAAGAGTATGCCCATTCGATACTACATATAATTCTTCTTTAGACGTTTTACCTTGATATTCAACACTGACTTGAACTTTTCCTAGGGGCAGGAAAACGTTCTTTGTGTATGTTCGAAACGCAAGGTCTGTTGATTCGAGATTCTTTCCAATATTCAGACTGTGGTATTCTTTTTCTGGAAGCAAGGTAAATCCTGCTCCGGTGTCGATTTCAAACTCTTGAGGACGGCCTTCGATATTGACGATTGTTACAAATTTTTCAGAATCAATCATATCTGTCACATCCTTTTTATAGTTATAAATATCTATAATTCTGTTCACACCTAGGTCATTGTAATTATTTGATTTGATTAATTTTATGGCTGATCGTTTTGATTTCTTAGTATTTAGTAGTTTTAATACACACCTTTACGACGTGTCCTTTTCGACAGCAAGATTTGCACTGAAGTGGTCCAGTAGAGGGACTCTGTAAAAATTTGCTTTTTATTCAGCTAGCGTCGGTTAGCGATACTCGATATCAAAAACGGTACTCTACAACTGCGCAGTTAAGTCATTCGTGTAAGTTCGGAAATTTTAGGGAATCCTTATGCAATTATCCGTTAAATGTTGGTATCACTGTTGATGTATTTTAAAATTTGACAAATGCATTGCCAGATGTCAGCAGTTATCTGTTTAAATTTGTCAACGGAAAGAACGAAATTATATTAAATATACCAAAATGTTATGCTACCTACCTGTGCAGATAGGCAGAAGTTTATACACCGGAGCGGGATATTCCGGTGTTGCCAGCCAGCTTCAGTGGGACGGGGGGTTCGAATCCAAATCGCGAAGGCCAATCCAAAATAGGCGCCACTTAATTTTTTTTGAACGGGGAAAAATGTGAAAAATTAAGAAAACACATTACGTCCAAAACACTTTGGATTTATTAAACAATTCATAAACAAAAATAAAAGAAATAAATAGTCGCTTCACGACATGAAAAACGCTTTACAAAATACAATGACTTTTGTCGGATCCGAACTTCGCATTACTTTGATTTAAATTGGCCAGAACAAGCAAAGAAATTATCCTTAACCTATTACAAACGACGACGTTCGTCGACGTATATTCGATTCACAAAAAAAGAAAATTCGTTAATTAACGGACGAGTGTACGCAAAAAAGAAATTACATGTTCAATTGCGGCAACTTCAAAAGAACAAACAAAAGAAAATTACCGTACAAGCATTAATGCACGTAAATAAATTGCAAAAATCCGACCTGTTTTCACCGATGTCCCAAACGTTCGTCGACGTTTTCGCGGTCTGGAAATAGCCGCGCAGTTTCGTGAATCACTGGCCTTCTCGTCAAGGGCGGGGAATTCCCAACGACGTAGTTTCAGAGCAGTCGCACAACCAGACCAGGGCCAAACTCAGTAGCTTCCACCGAAACAGCTCCCGCGAAAACAACTAACGCTAAAATAGCTCCAACTAAAATAGCTCCTGATAAAAGCCTATGAACAAGGAAAGAAAACGAACGTAAGGGCCAGATCTGAGAATAATTGCGCACAGAACTCACCTAGTATCTCAACCAGGCTGAAATAAACCACGAAGCACGCGGCTTTCTTGTCTCTCAAGTGGATCAATCAAATTCGGCGATTAGCCGTATACATGCACTCACATCCCTTCGATGTAAGGGGCACACAAACAAATATTTAACAAAAGAACGTGTGATCCACGAGACGGATATAAGAGTTCTGAAGCGGCGGGATAATTTTCGCTCGACAGAAAAGGAAAGGATCTCAACGAGAGAGACACCTTCAAGTTTTACCACTGGCGGATCTGCTCGGCAACAGCGAGGACCAATCGTCGAAAAGGGCAAAGGTCGCAGACTTACGCGCTGTGAAGTAGGACTTCGTTAAAATTTGACAAAACTCCTCACATACACGCGATTTCGACTCTAAGCAAGGATGGGCTAATTTTATAAAATGAATTTGTTTGTTTAATTGAAGGTTCTTTTAGCGAAAACATGTTAGAGCGAAATTTTGAGAAAATTACGCAGACGAGGAATGGAGCATTCCTACACCTAAAGTAAGACGTAAAACGACGCGTTCCAAAAATAATCCGGAACGTCGGAATGTGCATATACAGGGTGTGTTTAGAACACAAATGAAAAATGAACTGTAACAATCACATTTGATAAGGTTCCAAGTAGCACGGGAAGCACATCGGGAGAGTATCCGTATTAACAATGCCGAAATGAGACATTTGCGAGATATGAGTGATCCATTTCAGTTAACAGACCAGAGATTTGTTGATTTATTTCGACTCGACAAAAATCTGACTCATTATTTAATAAATAAGTTACAACCGTATTTAAGACACCCTGAAAGAATTACTGGAATACATCCAGTAACTAAGATTCTGAGTGTCTTAATGTTCTATGCAACTGGCTCATACCAAAGGATTTTAGGGCAGGCTTATTTATTGTCAGTTTCACAGCAATGTGCTAGCAGGATAATTAAGGAAGTAACCGAAGCTATTTATGACAATATTGCTGATAACTGGATTACTTTTCCAAGAACTGAAGAAGAAAAACCGTCTATAAAAAGAAGATTTATGCAGAAGACACGTTTTCCTTGCATTATAAGTGCTATAGATTGCACTCGCGTGGCTATATTAAAACCATCAATAGAAGAACATAATTACCTGAACAGAAAAGGTTACCATTCAAAGAATGTACAGATTGTAAGTACAAGTTTAATGAATACGTAGTTGCATCAACAATTTAAGTAGATTAATGTGTTGGTTCTGTTCATATCTATAAAGATTCTAAGATCTGTAAAGCTGTAATTCAATTATTCAATAGCATTTCTCTGTAAGATTTGATTTGCCCTAGGTCTAGATTAATTTGTTGAATATTTAAATAGGGCAAAATTAAAATGGTTTCTTGTTTTAGATTTGTGACTATGATATGAGAATTTTAGCTATCAATGCAAGATATGCAGGAGCCACACATGATTCTTTCATATGGAGGGAATCTTTAATTCATAGAGAATTACAACAAAGACATCAAGAAGGAGATATTTCATCATAGCTTCTTGGGGATTCTGGATATCCCCAACAACCTTGGCTAATGACTCCTTAAATCCTTTACCAGATACACCAGAAGAGCGATACAATTTGTGCCATGCATCTGCAAGAAATTGTATTGAAAGGTGCAATGGCACATTGAAAACCAGGTTTCGTTGTATTTTGGGAGAAAGGAAACTGCGGTACAGTCCTGAGGTAACTGGAAAGATAACTACAGTGTGTGCAGTTCTTCATAATATGTGTATAGCAGCAAGAATCGAATTAAGGGAAGATTTAAGGGTAGAAATTGAGAATAACAATTTATATGCAAATGACCATATACCAGGTGTTGATGGCTATGGCATTGATGCACGCCAGCATTTACTAAATTTATATTTTCGTTGAATAATGTATTTTTATTAAAAAATTTCAAACAGTAGTTTGTTTATAAAAGTGTACAATTCTACACTGACCGGCAAAAAAAACCGGCCACCCTAAAATATATAACAAAACCATTGATATTCTGGTTTATTTAATTTGAGATGTACTTTATATCAAAGGACCATTCATTATTAACAAAAAAACATAAAAATTACTCAAGAAAAAGACGAGATTAAACAAAATTAAGTTTAATATGAAAAAAATAACAAAAACGGCAGTTCGAAAACTGAAAAGAAATGTCTTCAGTTAAGTTACTGCTGACGGTTAATAACGCGTATGACCTCCTCGTGCTCGAATGACATCATTTAAACGTCGAGGCATCGAATCAATCAAATGTGTCAACGAATTTGAGGTATTGCCTCAAATTCTTCGTAAAGCACTGCTCTTAAATCTTGCAGTGTTTCTGGCAAAGCTGGACGACCAATGCCTCTTTGAAGTTGATCCCATAAGTGCTCAATGGGATTGAAATCAAGGCTGCATGCTGGCCAGTTAAGTCTCTGAATTCCGACCTCGTCTAAGAAGTCAGTCACTACTCGTGCCACGTGTGGTCTGGCATTGTCATGCATTAGAATGAATCCATCTCCAATAAAGTGAGAGTAGGGCACGACAGTTTCATGCAGAATATCTTCCACGTATCGATGGGCATTTAAAGCCCCATTTTCCACAAAAAGAAGTTCCGTACGTGCCTCAGACGAAATACCTGCCCACACCATAACAAAGCCACCATTGAAAGATCGCCTTTCGGAAATTGTGCAGTCTCTGTACCGTTCATTTGGTCTTCTCCACACCCTCCACACGGTCAGGCGAGCGTAGACAAAAGCGCGATTCATCAGTGAAGAGAACTTTACTCTATTGGTGAGGAGTCCAGTTTGAATGAAGTCGTGCAAATTCCAACCGTGCTCGACGATGTCTTAGTAACAATTCTGGGCCTGTTGCAGGTCTCCGTGACTTTAGACCTCTTTCAAGAAGCCTTCTCCTTATTGTCCTCTCACTTACTTCAACTCCACGAGCTGTTTGGAGGCGATGTTGAAGTTGAACAGCCGTTGATCTCCGATCCCTTAGTGCGTTGAGCACAACAAAACGGTCATCAACTGCAGTTGTTGCTCTTCTTCTTCCGGATCCTGCTCTCCTAGTGCAGCTGCCAGTCTCCAAATACCGGTTCCAGGCATCCTGTACGGTGGTACGGGGTATTCCCAGTGCACGAGACAAGTAACGTTGGCTATGACCATCTTCAATTAAACCAACAATACGAGCAACAATCTCAACAGTTAACGGCATTTTTTTTCAATTGTGTAGCTCTTTAACTGTCACACTCCATTTTAAAAACAATGCAAAGAAGCCTCCTTGATTTTAGGCAAATAAATCATAAAAGACAATACATGAACTGCTGATGGGTAAACAACAAAAATTTCTTAATCTCGTTAAAAACGGATTTTATCCTTTAAAAATAAAGGTGGGAATAAATCAAACATCTTAAAGTACGGATTATGACATTTAATCAAATTAACTTTCCATGTCGACTTGAAATATGTCTTTAGATTCGATTTTTAAATTTTTTTTTGTGCTGGCCGGTTTTTTTTGCCGGTCAGTGTATTAATGAAAAAATTATTATTTTATCTAGTACTGTAAATAAAGTTTTTTGCATTATCCTAGAAAAAATCATGTATAATTTTAATAAATTAAATTGATTTGCTTACTTGGCAGTATTAGAAAATTAGAATATCTTATAAATCACGTGAATTATATCGGCCTTATTGAGCCTCGTCAGAGATACGTAGTAAAATAATTACATTTTGAAAGAATAATAATTAAAATTATAAACTTACATATTTTTGAATTTCCAAAATTCCAAAAACAAACCTTGAATGAAAACTTTTTGAAAAAATTGTTTATTATTTTGCAAAAATGAAAGGAAACGTGGTATGTTATATCAATCAAATGCAAAATGTGACAGTAAAATAAATAATGTAGGTAACTAAAAAAGTTTTCATTCAGGGTTTGTTCTTGGGATTTTGGAAATTCAAAAATATATAAGTTTATAATTTTAATTATTATCCTTTCAAAATGTAATTATTTTAGTACATATCTCTGACGAGACCCAATAAGGCCGAAATAATTCACGTGATTTATAAGATAGTCTAATTTTCTAATACTACCAAGTAAGCAAATCAATTTAATTTACAATTTTCATTGGCAAGACCTACTACTTTCTATAATTTTAATATTTATTTGGGTTAATATAAAATTGGTGTAACTATGTTGTCTTTTGTGTTATGGAAATAAAGAAACCAATTATGATCTATTTCTTTAATTTCAAAATCGTCTAATGAAGTACATTATTTTTTATGCTAGGTAATTATTTATGTATTAAAAAAACAAATGCATGTGAAACCGAAGGTTAATTCTATAATTTGAAACAATAGAAAATTATATAACGTAAAATAAATTCTCATATTAAAACAAAAAATGCGTTTGTGCAAACACATCTTACGTTATAAATATATCGTTATACTTTGTAACAATTGCATTTATAATTTAACGAGGTGAGGGCACAAATTCAAATTTATAATAAAATTAGTAACTATACAAATCAAAAACAAGTTAAACAAATATTCACCTTCATTGATTTTGAATATAAACATTGGCCATAGTAATAATAATAATAATAATAATTTATTTGTACCGTACAAAAGAAAACAAGAAATCTAGTACAGTAAGGTCAAAATTGCATATAGGTATAAAATATTACATGTTTAATTCAATGTTAGACAAATTTAAAGTCCATAAATTCTTCGGTACTGTAGAAGCACTGTTCATTGAAGAATTCCTTCAGTTTTTTCTTGAATAGGTTCATGGGTTGGTTTCTCCACGCTTTCGGAATTTTGTTAAGGATTTTTAGGTGGTGATGTTGGATTTCGGTAGTTTTTATTCTGTGGTTTGGGATACTAATTTTGTGATTGTCTCTTAAAGTGTATTGCATTTCTTCACCTCTAGTTGTTAGAGAAGGGAATTCCTTTTTTGCAGCTATCAATTGGATTAATAAGTAGACACTTGGGAGAGTCGGGATTCGAAATTTTTTAAAGTAGGGTTTACAGTGGGTATTCCAGCTTACACCAGCTATGGCTCTTATGGCCTTCTTTTGTAGGGTAAAGATGTTCTTAGTATGAGCAGATTCTCCCCATGCCTTTAGTCCATATATCATTCTTGAATGGAATATTGCGTAATATGTAGTAATTGCAGTCTAGGCATCAATAAGATGTTTAATTCGCCTAATAGCAAATATAGCTTGAGAGAGTTTGATGGATAGTAGATCTATGTGGGTTTTCCAAGTCATTCTGTTGTCGAGATTGAGGCCAAGGAAACAAGCGCTGCCTAGATTGTCTAATTCAGACCGTCTGTCACTGGTGAAATTTATTTTTACAGTTTTATCCTTATTTAGACATAATCGGTTGCTTGAAAACCATTCATATGCTTCATTAAAAGCAGAGACTGCTTTTTGCTTTACGATTATTTTGTTTCGATCTTTCACCAATAGCGTTGTGTCGTCTGCATATAATATTGTATATTCCGAGATGTTTGCTGGAAGATCATTAATGAAAATCGTGAAGAATAATGGTCCTAGCAGTGAACCTTGAGCCACTCCATATGTGTTCTTACATAGTTGCGACCTTCCGCCCGAAAAGTCAACAAGTTGCTCTCTGTTCGTTAGATAGGAGTCAATTAATTTTAGAGCATTACCTCTTATCCCGTAGTGGTTCATCTTATCAAGGAAAATATCATGTTGTACGCAATCGAATGCTTTACTTAGATCACACATGATTGCTTCGCATATTTCTCGGTTTTCTAACGCCTCGCATACGAAGTTAACAATGGACACAGCGGCATCAGTGGTGCTTTTCCCAGTCCGGAATCCATATTGATTATCACATATGCAATCATGCTTATCTAGAAATTCAAGTAACCGTTTTAAAAGAACCGCTTCGAAATTTTTTGAAAACACTGGTAATATAGATATTGGCCTGTAATTGCCAGGAGACATTGGATCACCTTTTTTGTAGATGGGTATAATTCTAGCTCTTTTCATTTTCTGGGGAAAAACTCCTTCAATCATGCACGTGTTAATGATGTCCACAAGTGACTGTGATAAATATTCTTTCACTCTCTGAATTAGTTTGACATTCATATCGTAGATGTCCGGTGTTACTGACGGATTAAGTCCTCTGATTATGTCTTCAATCTCTCTCGTAGTGACTGGTGTCCAGTAGAGGGAAGTGACAGGTGAGTTTTGCATCAAATTTTTGTCGTACGTATATGTCGGTACAGGCAAGGTCTTCACTGATTCTGGGCCGGTGTTACAAAAGAACTCGTTTAATTCTTCACTGGATGGTCCTTCTGTGTGGTGAATTTTATGTAGGTTCAATTCTCTTTTAATGATGTTCCAAATACTTTTGGGCTTGTTGTGTGCTTTTTCGATTATGTCTAAATTTCTCTTTTTCTTTTCCTCATCAATACATTTGAAGTAAAACCGTCTGTAGTTGTTTAATATATTTTTGATGTCATCATCTCGAGTTTTTTCATATACTTCATGTATGAAATGGTAGGTATTTCTTATTTCTTGGCTTTCCTGGGATAGATTGATGACTTTGTGCTTTTTTTCCAGAATAATTTTGAGAGGGAAAGATTTGTCAAAATAAACTTTTACTATTTCAACAAAATTGTCATACTTTAGGTTTGCGTCTGTTTCAGCATAGCTTCCAAAGTATTTGCTAACCGTTCAATATTGGCATTAATTGACTGTAACGATTTCATAGTGTCCACATGTTGTCATACTTGTCCCAGGTGCTCTACTTTTTTTTGGTTTTTTGTTTTCTGCAGTTAATTTACGTTTTGAGCCTTGTGAATTTAATGTATTATCATTGTTAACAATATTCGGACTCAATACAGCTTCCTCAATAATATCTTCGTGTTCCAAGGTACTGCTTAAATTCTGTTCCATACAATAGCTATGTTCCAGATTGTGAGAATTTGGCGACAATTCTAACTGAGTATCAATATTACTTTTTTTTACTTTGCGTTCACAATGAACTCATTGTGACACCAAAAACAGTTTCACAATGAAGCTCATTGTGACACTGTTTTTGGGGAAATTTTAGTAATTTTTAATTGAAAATATTTAATAGATTTTACAAAATAACTCAGTATTTATTTGTTACTTAACAATATACTCACAATGAAGCTGGATAAGAAAAATTAATAACTTGTTAATGTGACTTTTGATTAAAACGAAAGGTTTTCAGTGTTGCCACGCATTACAACTAAAAGTCCCCATATACTAAGAAGATCCAATATTTTTCATATTTTTGTTCAATAAGTGACGCAAAGTAGAAAAAATAGTATATTATACACGTTTCACAAGAGGCATTGTAACACTCGTTCCGTTGGGGCACTCCTAGCTCACAATAAGCCTTCTTGTGAAACTTGTATAATAATATACTATTGCTTCACAGTAAACAATAACTTATTAGGTTTCGGCAAACAAACATTACTTGTTTTTTCTTGTGGAGTTTCATGGGTAATTACATTAAAAGAGCTAATATTTTCTTTATTTTGATTCTTCAAACCAACTTCTACCAAGTACTACCATCTCCATAAATGCAGCTCCAGCCTTTTATTGCTATTAATCTTTCCTCTAAATTATTTACACTTATATGTTTACTTGGTCCACCTCCTGTGCCATTCATATCTTTTTTAATATTAATGCATTTTATTTTTATTTTTGACAACCAGTCTGTTAAAACACGCTGCCACTGCTCTACACTTTTTTGACCATATCCTAAACAATTTAATGTGTCGGCTAATATTTTCCAATGTATATTATGCTTTCTTCTTGCTTCAGGTGTTGTAAATGAATTTGTTACCATCTCTGGATGTTTTTCCAGATAATCAATCAAAATTGTTTGTTGTTCTGGTCGTGTTCTTGCTGATCTCTTTTCAGCTTCTACAAAAATTAAAAAAAATAAAGGGTCAATTCTGCTTATCCGTAAGGACAGTAAGATCTGTAAGCCTGTAACTCAATTATAAAGTGGAATTGTGAAGTTTTCAATACGAAACGATTTCTTATAAGTCTCTAAGATAATGTCTGCAACATTATCTTAGAGACTTATAAGAAATCGTTATTATATCGTTATTTCTTATAAGTCTCTAAGATAATGTCTGCAACATTATCTTAGAGACTTATAAGAAATCGTTAGAGTTACAGGCTTACAGACTTACGAGTAATTCTAGAAACTTAAGAGAAATCATATCTTCCAGAGAACTTCAAAATTCCATATTTTAGTAACTGAGTGTTTACAATACGTTTTCATAATAGAACTTATACCCTGCGTTTAGTTGGTGGACGAACTATGAAAGTTTAACGAGTTTAGTCCGACTGTCTTCTAAACGGTTACCTAATGGTCGCATTTCAAATCACGACTACTGTGCCCACTCAGCTGATTAGTCAGTCAAGGTAAAATAACTACGGACTAAACGAAATCAACAACGTCGCCCATGAATTAAACGCTGGGTAAATTCAATGTGACTTTAACCTATAAAAACACATTTTCCTACACTTAAACTGACTTTAAATTAAAGTTTCTATTCTATTATCAAAATAGCCCTTAGGTAAGAATTTAGATTGAAAATAAACATGACAAAAAATTAACTTACCGTCCATTTCAATAAGTAAACTATACTATAACATACGACCTGTGTATTCGAAGATGTCAAATGGTTGTCAATGAATGTTAGCATATATTAGCAACACCTCTGGCGTTGTCGCTACGCTATCTACCGCTAACAACTGATAGCAATACTACAGCGTTCCGTTCTCGCTTTATCTTGACGATAGCAAAGTTAACTTAGTGTAGCAACCGTACAGAGTCCCACCCCAGGATCGGTACGACATTCGTTTGCCTTATGGTTATTTCGACCACAACGATTTTCAATTCCTAAATGTCGATAATAAATAATCTATGCGTGATTTAGAACGGGGTCGATAATGTTATTGGTTTGTCGTTGTAGGAAAACCTTTCTTTGGTTGTTTTGATTTATCATGCCGAAATTGTCGTGAGATTCTGCTTATTTTCTGTCGATGAATATTTTCCTGTTTATTAATGGGTATTCGGTAACTTCAGATTGTAATATCTGCTCTCTTATTGAATTTTCTTGCAATCCCCGTATGAATTGTATACGAAGAAACATATCTGCGATGTTGACTTTACAGTGACAGGGCGAAATAAATTCGCAGTCGGAATCACGTCGGAAAGTGGCAACATAATCAGAAATCGATTGATTTTCAATTTGATACATTAATAAAAACCTGTGTTGTTGTACTAGTACATTCTTCTCTGGACATAAATGTTTTCCAAGTGCCTTTATTATGTCTTTATAGGACATTTCTGCAGAGAAGAAGAGAAACAAGTGAAACCAGTAACTTGAAATGCACGGAGCTGTGACGGAGCCTATTGAATTCAACAGCTCTGCCCCTGCATAGGATCTTATCGTTGAACACGCCTTTCATTTTCAAATAATTTTCAAGTCTTTGTCGACAAAATTTAAAACTTTCTTTACCTGGATTAAAATTTTCAAACGGTTGAAGTAAAACTGCATTTGCCAGGGGCTGCTGATTTGTAGCTGTGCTGCTTGTAACTTGCATATTTATTTGCTGTAGTAATTGCTGCTCACTCCGATTGAATATTTCCAGCAATTGTGAAAATTGTGTTGCATGTTGCATCCATTTAATTGAATATTAGGACGTTTCACCTCGTCGCCAAAACTATTGTGACTTTGAAGATAGTAGAGACGATATGGTTTCGTAATTTGCACACAACATATTTTGTTACATTTTGACATGTGTAAATAATCAACGCATACTTGTTCATTGTAGATGTAACAATGAGGAGATAGTTGCAATGTATTTTTGAATAAAATTGACACATAATCTTACGTAAAACAAAAAAAGGACAGTATCTGTTGACGTACCGACATGAGAATAATAAAAACCACCTAGTACGTTTCAGGAGGACTAATTTTATTGTTTTATCCAAGCAAAGTCGAATAAATAATTTTACTGTTACCTAGTGAATCAGTAAAATGTTATTTCGAATGAGGTCGCATTTACAAGGAATAGATTAGTGAACAGAAAAAACAACCTATTATTGGGTTTTATAAAAATCAAATGAAACTAGGGTCGAGTTTTTTCAGCACCGCTTTTCAGGTTCTGTATTGTGTGTGATATGGCATTATTAATAACACTCATTAGTTCCTTCGTTTTTGAAAACACACTCATTAGTCCGTTCGTTTTTGAGAACTCACTAATTGCTAAAGCTCGGATTTATATGCAGAAAATTTTGCTATAATATGCACATATACACGGTGTCACAGAAATAAGTACATTAATTTTAACTGATAATAAAATTCGTCAAGAGTAACAACTTTCCTAAATATATTTTTTCTGTGAACGTTCTAGTTATCGAGTTAAAATTATTTAAAAATTTGCCACAAATATCATTGTTCGCCACTGGAGACTGCACTACCTGGCCGACAATAAATAATAGGCAACCAATACTACCAATACTATGATTGTAGCCTAGTAGCGAAGATGTGGAACAAACTTGACGTCATGTCAAATGTCTGTCCTCTAACATTACTGGATCCAGCACGGGTGCGAGTGTTGCGACCATGATTATTGTTTTTTCCACGACTATTTAATAATATTGTCATCATTAAATTCTTTTTAATTTAGTAATGACGTTCATTACTCAATGGCCCCTTGAGTAATAACCAAAGAGTCTACGTTTAAATCAGTTTGATAAATCATGAGCATACGCTTTGAGAGTGGGGTCGTAACACAGTATACGATGCATACATAGATAACAGTGGGCGAGCTCGACGCCGCTGCAAGTGCGCGGAGCCGAACAATGCGGTACATATTTATGCGAATTGCTAAGGGTAATTCTTCCAGTAACTGAAACAGAACTTCTTCAAAAAATTTAAATATCCTTCTCCATTTAAGCATTGGGGCATTATGTAAGTTCCAATGAGTCGTCTATTTACAATTCCCGCCCACACATTGAGTGAAAATTGATGTTGAAAATGATTTGCTCTAATGGCGTGAGGATTTTCGTCTGCCCAGATATGGGTGTTGATAATTAAAGACACCTTCACGAGTAAATCCAGCCTCATCTGTTGTTAATACAATGGTTGAAAAGTTTTCCTGGATATTTATTCTGGCAAGCATCCATTCGCAAAATTGTCGCCTGGGAGGTATAAATCTTCACGTTGTAAGAACTGCACTTTGCGAACATGGTAAGGATACAATCGTTGTTGTCTTAATATCGTCCAAATTGTAGTACGCGATATCCATGTTGCAAAGCCAGTCTTCTAGTGCTAGTCCAAGTTGAGCCTCAACACTATCCAAAACAGCCTCCTCAATATCTGCAACTCGGTTGTCGACCACAATCGTAAGCTGCAGCCTTGTAAGATCCGCGTTCTCGGAGATGCTGCACCACTCTGACAAATGTGCGAACATTCGGAATGCGACGATTCGGAAACCGTTCCATGTAAATGCACTGGGCTAAAGCAACATTTCCCTGGCTTTCACCATAAATTAACACAATATCAGTGCATTCATCATTTGAAAATGAGGGCATTGTACAAATCTGCTATTTCAATTCAGACGCTCGACAAAGGTGACAGAAAATTATTGTCAAAAGTCATCTGCAATATTTGACAAACGACCTTTTCTAAGCAACTTAAAATAAGATAATATTGCCCATTTTTAAGATCCTGTGATTAGAATAATACATTGAGGACTCGTTAATTTACGGGGGGAAAAACTTTAAAAAAATTTGGTGATTTGGAAAAAATGGTACAGAGAAAAATTGTTTAATTTGACAAATTCTGTTACTGGTTAAAATTAATCACAAAATCTTTTAAACGGACACTAAATAGCGTACAAACACTAAGGCTGGATTTCTCAGTCCTAGTTTAACTTTAAACTCCTGTTTATTTCCATAGGAACAATTGTTTTTATAATTGTTACCATGGGAATAAACAAGAGTTTAAAGTTAAACTAAGACTTCCGTTCCGTTGCGGCACTCCTAGCTCGCTACGCTTCGCTAGTCGTACCCCAATCCCACTCGTGTTACAATAAGCCTTCTTGTGAAACTTGTATAATAATATACTATTAATATAGAAAAAAAAATTCAAACGCTATCATCCTCTAATAAAAAAGCTCTATACGTTAAATTTATTTGTAATTACACAGAGTGTTCATTTTACAAGTGTCGGCAAGTATCGTTAACCCGTTTTTTTCCCAGTGTTCCAAAACTGGAACATGATACATATTTTTAGATTTAAAACAAATTGCCAATCATAGCCGTCGCCTGTCTCGTATGACTTGTTGGCATACTTGTCGGTTTCGTTTGACGCAGAAATCGTTGAGTTTACTAATTTCGTTTATGATTTTTGTTGTCTTGTTCTATAATTGTCAGATGTGATAAAAATGACTTGCAAAAGATAAGCAAATATCTACTAACATATTTCGTATATTGTAAAGTGTATGGTTCCATTCTGTTAGTAAATGCATTGTGAACCATTAATCTACAATTCTTATTTTGACAGCCGGAAAATGAAGACATTTCCACATGTTCAGATTCTACAGAAACTTACATTATTTCTAAACAAAATTGTTTTAGTAATTACCAATCATCCAACAAGAAGGATTATGAATCTTCAAATGGTGTTTTTCAATTTGACAGCTTGATGAGTAATTACAATACTTCAAGTTTATCTATTCCTGGGAATGAAGAATCACAGAAGAATGAAGTTATCTATCAAGATTCACCACCTATTGAAGATAGAACTTGAAAATGTACAAATTTTGGTCCCTAATCAAGTTTGTCAAGCGTTTCGGATGAGCATGGAAACAATGCCTTTCACTTGGGAAAACGGAAGAATGAATACTCTTCAAGTTCGTCTCTTCCAGAATTTAAGATAAATCTTAATCATAATAGTTTAGATTTAGTTAATTTTAACTCTTCACCTAACATTTCAATTAATAATACATATCAATTTCAAAATTTAAATAATGAAAGTACAGATTGTAATAGATCATTCACACATAATTCTATTACTTTTGATCTAGATGAATCTTTTAGTATCAATGATAATTCTTTTCTAAAATACCATAATTTAAATTATAATGTAGATATAATTGAAATTTATCTCCGCCCACAATAATTTTATATCCGTAGATACGTATTTCGGCAGCTAAGCTGCCATCTTCAGTACAATTTAATATAAAACTACATTGAAATCTAACAGCTACCTACCTACCTGATCATATTATCTATACTACTATTCAAGCGGTATCAAATAACAGGGAATTAAATGCTTACAGAAGTTCTTTATTCGGGAGAATAAGAACCGTTTTCGGTTATTAGACCAATACTCATTTCCGTTTTATTTGATTTGCATTTATGGTAGGTTTTGACTGTTAATATTATTGTGAGATAATTTTCAATTATTTCTTAAACCACAGTCTCTCTTTTACTATTTTTTAGTGTTAATTTTGTTATTTTTAGATAGTATTAGTAGTATAGATAATATGATCAGGTAGGTAGGTAGGTAGCTGTTAGATTTCAATGTAGTTTTATATTAAATTGTACTGAAGATGGCAGCTCAGCTGCCGAAATACGTATCTACGGATATAAAATTATTGTGGGCGGAGATAAATTTCAATTATTCCTTAAACCACAGTCTCCTTTACTATTTTTAGTATAATGTAGACGATATTTTCAAATATCCTCCTAATCTTACTCATGATTTCCATTCGAATGTAATTAATTTATCTAATATTACCTTTACAGATGAAGAACTAAATTTATTAAATCTTGGTCTCAAATTTTCTCCTCCATCTAGCCTAAATTTGAAAATACTTAAAAATCTAATAATTAACGTTGAAAATATCATTTCAAAACTAAATAATGAATCAAGAAATTTAGCACATATTGAAATTTCACATATTATTAATTCTTTTCTTTTAAAAAAATAAACAGAATTTAAGAAACAATAATAAAAAATTATTAAAAAACATTAGAAATTTGAAAAAAAAAATAAAACAGTCAAATTTAATAATCTCTAAGGCAGATAAAGATCAATGTGTGGTAATATTAGAAAAGCAATCCTATATTGATAAAGTTGAATCATTTCTTAATAGTAATGGTTTTGTTATTCTTAATTCCAATCCTTTAAATTCATATTGCTTAAAATTAAACAAATTCCTTAACAATAACAATAAAAATTCTTTAATTAAAACATATAAATTAAAGACTATGAATCCTCTTATCCCTAGATTATATGGTTTACCAAAAACACACCAAATTAATTATCCTATCCGTCCAGTTGTGTCGTTCATAGGCTCACCTGCTCATTGTTTATCAAAATTTCTTTTATCTGTCTTTAATCAACATTTAAAATATGAATTAAAGTACACAATTAAAAATAATTTTGATTTAGTTAAAAAAATTAAACAATATTCAAATTAATAATGGTTGCATATTACTTTCTTTTGATGTTTCAAACTTATTTACTTCTATTCCTGCCTCAGAATCTACAGAAATAGTCAATGAATTACTTTTTTCTTCGGATTTATCTGATGAGAACACGTTTTCTAAAATTTTTACTTAAAATTACACTACAACAAAATTTCTTCTCATTTAATAACAAAATTTATTCTCAAAATGATGGTTTGGCTATGGATTGTGGATTATTTCCGTTCCTAGCAGATATATTTATGAACAAATTAGAAGTAAATTATTTTTCTTCAAACAGCCCTTATAAGAAATTTATTAAATTCTATGGAAGATATGTTGATGATATTTTTATAATATATAACGGACCTAATTCTTCTTTAAATAATTTACTAAATGAATTTAATTCTCTTCATAACAATATAAAATTTACTTTAGAAATTGAAAAAAAATAATTCAATAAACTTTTTAGATTTAACTATTTTCAAAATAAATAATCAACTTAGATACAAAATTTATAGAAAACCCACATACACACATAACTGTATTAACTATTATTCATTTCATCCATTTGAACATAAATTTGCAATTTTTCAATCACTTTTTCACCGTGTTTTTTCTATCCCCATGAACCAATCTGATTTTAAACATGAAATTAATGTAATTATTCAAATAGCTTACTATAATAATTTTCCAATTAAACCTATTTTCAATATTTTCAAGCGTATTAAAAATAAAATAACAAACAATATAATTTTCCCAACATTGGAAAATTCTAAAACTCCATCGTGTTACTTTTCTATTCCATATGTCGGTCCTTTATCGAATAAAATTAAATCATTCTTAAAATCTTTAGAATTAAATGTTTCTTATTCTACAATGTTAACATTCAAAAATTTATATTCAAACAACAAAGATCATTTAGATAATTTTTCTAAAAATGGTGTCTATTCTTTAAAATGTAATTCATGCGATGCTACATATTGCTATGACGTATAACCACTGGTTATTATCAGACTTTTGATGTGTCAAAAGTTTATCTTTTAACTATTTCATTAGTCTTGTGGTTTACTTAATAGCAATTTTTCTTTTTATAATTATCTTTTGTATGTAAATAAAGTGGGACTATGTAGAAAGAGCAGCAGTAGAGATAAATAAAAATGCTAGATTTATGTTCAAACTTTTTTTATTTTATTCAAATTTTTAAATGCTTTATAAAAACAATGATGTTAATAACAATAGTATCGATAATGATTATTAATTTATTATAAGTTATATAAATCAGTCAATCAATAATAAGTATTATTGGTAATAAGCTAATCGCTCAATGATAAGTGTAATAACTGTAATAAGCTATTCGCTCAATGATAAGTGTTCATATAATAATTGTAATAAGCTAGTCGCTCAGTGATAAGTATTTATGTGGTAAGCTAATCGCTCAATGTTAATTACTTTTTGTGTGGAGGAAGTTTAAATTGTTTTAGAGTTAATCACTCCGTGATGGTTGTCAGATGAATGAGAGTTTATGTAATAAGCTAATCGCTCAATGTTAATTACTTTTGTGTGTAGGTGAAGAATTTCCTTTGCATGTGAAGATTGGAAGTAACTCTCTGCTTATTTGAAGAATCCGAAAACTGTGTGTCCTTGTGAACATGACAATATGTAGGACAAACTGGAAGAAGTTTGCTTATTAGAGTTAATGAACATTTAAGATCGTTACGTTTAAACAAATTAGATTCCACGTTTGCTAAACATTTGGCAGAAACAGATCGCGATTTTGATCGTTGCAATAATGTAAAATTGTTACATAATTTACCTAAAGGACATAAATTAAATATAGCCGAAAATTTAGAAATTTTCTTACATAAAAATATTTTTTCTATTAATATAATTAATGAGCAAACCATATCTAGCACAGATAACTTTCTAAAATCAATTCAATGGAATTTATGTGAATGATCATTACGTCTATGATATAATAAAATAAAAATTTGTTTATTAACAACCCATCATATACATCAAAAAATTTTACAGAAAATTTATGTCAAATTCTTTAAAATATTTTTAATCTAATATTATAAATTATTATATAGTTTTTAAGTAAGTAATTTTAATATCTACATATTTAAGACAATTACTATTAATTGATTATTTTTAGGTGTAATTTTATATATAACTTGAAAATGCCTTTTTAAAAGGCGAAACCGGTCGTTATATTAATAAAAAACTTTGTGCCACAAGAATAGCATTTAATTTACCAATTTTTACTAATTTTAGCTAATAAGTTTTTAGAAAGAAGGATTCATTAAGAAACTTTTTTGTGTCTTTGTAATTTTTGATACTTCTTACGGTTTAGTCACAAAATAGAAAAATCTAAGTGGCTGCAGCGCCTCTTATTGAAAAAAGTAGCCCATACACGAAGAACAAATACATTTTATATGAATACCTATTTTAGAGTCATTCATTAGTGAACGTTTTTGCGTCTTTGCAAATTTTGACACTTGGTATAGTTTAGTCAAAAAATAGAAAAATCCAAATGGCTGCTTTTTCTAATTTGTGACCAAAATTATAACACGTATCAAAAGTTGTAAAGATGAAAAAAAGGTCACTAACGAATGCCTTTATCTGAAAAAAATTTTGTTTGCATGTAGTAGGTATTTGTTTCTCTATACAGCCTATTATAGTGTACCTGTTTTCAATAAGAAACGCTGCAACCTCTTAGATTTTTCTATTTTGTGACTAAATCGTAAGAAATATCAAAGATTACAAAGATTAAAAAAAGTTTCCTAATGAATATTTCATTCTAAAAATTGACTAATTAATGTTACCTCACTAACTTCAAGAGAGTTATTGCAATATCTGTTCTATGGCAACCCTGTTTCTCACACTAGCGACTCAATGTAAATTACGCAAACCATCTAAAAATGTGACTTACCTTACTGTTGATCATCGTACCAAATATCATCCAAATTAATTCAAGCGTTCTTTTGTTATGAAAAAAATTAACTTCTTTTTCAACAACTTTGAAGCAGAACACCGACTTAACGAAGCACTTTTGGATATAGATAAGTTAGATCTATGGTTAAGCCATGTCCACGGAATATAGCGACACCCTGTATTTGTCGGGGCAAGATCGTACCGCACATTTTTTATATAAAATCGCCCTCGGTGAAAAGATTTTATCCCGTAATTTATGAAGTGCTAAATTATTACAACTAATTAACGCTGCATTTAAGTGATAAAGCATTAAATGATAAAAAAATTCTTACCATTATTAAGATATCGAATTATTTAGTTTATTCTCAAAACGTCAGAAATTCACGTCAATAAAATATATACTTTATGATATCTTAGATATCTTAGGCAATGCAAAGGTGCCATGGGACTGAAAATTAGCCACAGCCTAGGGCATTGACTGAAAAAAAAATCGGTTGCGTTATCTTTAACGGTTTAGAAATTACGAATTTTTGAACGGAACCTTGCATCTGGGAATTTTACAGAAAAAATTTACCCAAAAAGTGGATCAAAAAGTATGACTGATACGTAAAAATGACTCAAGTGAATTTAACGTAGGTAATAAATCGGGTAATGTGAAAAATAATTCACCACAGAAATTTAGTTCAAGTATTTTGGCGTTCAAAATACAATTTCAAAATACAGTTTCTGCTTATCTGCATTATTTACAGAAAACAGTACAAAGAACACGTTATTTCGTGACATGTCGAATTTCCTAAATCCCTACGACTTAGAGACGAAACTTTATTTGTACAGTAAATAAGCATCGTTAATTGTTTCAAATGTGACGTATACATTAACTTTATTGGTGCCTCAATAAATGCTGACAAGGTTTCGTTATTAATGAAACGATGTATGATAATAGTTACATCAAATACACAGAAATCTCAGTGCGACTCACCACTTCAAGAAACGACACTTAAGATTATTCACCAAAGATGAAGAAGAAATTTATTATAAACCCCGAGTTCTCATCCACCGAAACCATAAAGAATGTTCTTAACGAGTAAGTATAGTTTTTAACTTTTCGTTTATTTACTAAACTTAAAAGCAGTATATTTGCAAATATTAGAAAAATAAGCATTGTCACTGTTTACTCGGAAATTTTTTAATCTAGAACAATTTAGTGTGATATTAAACATGTTCTATTTTGTATTAACTTATTCAAACGAAAGAAAGAACACGAATTTCATTTTATTTTAAATATTTAACCGTAGACTGTTAACTAAATATTTTCAACGGTTCAAATAACCATCTTCAAGTCGATAAAATATCATTTTATATGTTGTATCAAAGAGCTGAAAGTTTTAAGATAAAACCGTGGCACCGTTCGCAACGCATGTCTTAAGCTGAGTACACACTGGAGGAACACACAGGAACTTTTTGTTGATGGTTGTTGCTAAATGTTTCAAAAAGTTTTTAACTTTCGTGAACTTATGGAAACATTTTGTCCACACTAAAGGTAGCAAAATAGAGAAACATCTGAATTTTGTTTCTGTTCCGTTGTTGTAAATTATTGCACGTAAAAATCTGTACACACACACAAGAAACAAGTTAATATTGTTGAGAATCGTGACTGAAGAAGACGTACTTCTCGCTTCTGAAGCTTATATTGTTATTATTGTATCACAAAATCTTTTAACCGGACACTAAATAGCGTACAAATACTTAACGTTTCGCCGTCGTTCGACAGCTTTGTCAAAATAAACAAGGTTTAACAAAGGTAAACAAAGAAACAACATCTAAGGATATTACGAGCCCCGTCAACTATATGTAGGTTCGGACACTACGGTTTTAGTTATTTCTTGGGTAAAATGTATTATAACTACTGGAAGCAAATGTATTTACTATTAAATAAGAAATGTCATCTTTACAAAATTTAGTTCTTCTCTGTACTGATTGCAAAACATTCTTTGGTATCCTTGTTATCCTGGCTATCCTTTGTTTAAGATCGTCCATGTTATACATAGTTGGTAGTAGGCCAAAATAGTTTTTAAAAGCCAAAAATTATTACTCCAACGAGTTCCGTCAGTTGTAGGTTCAGACATTACGGGTTTACTTATTTCTTGAGTAAAATGTATTATAGCTACTGAAACCAAATTTAGTTTCCTTTTTAATAATTTTTCTGTTGTAACGTATTTATATGATGTGTACTTCCAGTAGCATGTTAATACATATTTTCATTTTATTAAGAACTTGGCCAGTTACGTGACAAAAAGACAGAAACTTAAAATGTCCGAACCTATAGTTGACGGGGCTCGTATAATACATGTACGTGGTATATCTATGTTTTTTAATTTTTTTACAAGTTCAAAAGAATTTTTATAAACTATTCTGATTTACTAATAACTTGAGTAAGAATTTTTGAAACAAGTTTTGATAAGAAATATAGAGAAAAACCATTTATTAAAACCTTTAATTAAAAAGTTTGTAGTTTACTTTGTTCATATCATGGTGTTTGTGCAGCTTATGAAAAAATAAATTGCAGCTTTCTTAAGGAAGTAGGTACAATGTGACAAGCATTGTTGTATTAAATTAAATTTAACAGATCGTAAATCAAGAACTGAAACTATACGTCTGCGGTTAGAAATATGCGAAATTTAAAAAAATGTACAGTACAACACAAAATGGATATCAAATGAGCCACATTTATTACTTATTTACACTTAAATTAAGTTATGTACACAGATATTTACACGAATTAAACTAACACCAAACAAACTACACACTACGAAATTTTGCTAAATAATACCAATCCTATTAGTGTTTTTAAAAATTTATTTTTACCTCAGTCTTTTATAAAACACAAACGTACTCGCTCGGCCTGAATTTTCTCAAAAACTGTTATTCAGCATCGTCTTTCATTCTAACCCCCTCCCCAATGTAAGCATCTGTGAATTTATGACAGCATGATTATTAATAAATTAATATTTATCAACACATGAACATAAACATAACATTTTGCAGTGTTAAGATCGATGTACTGTCATGAATAAAAGAAAGAAATAAAACTGAAATGCATTATTGTGCTACGAATTCAGTTTGCTTTTAAATTTTACTTTAAATAAATAAGCATAAATAAAATGATAATAAGTAATTGCAATTGCCGTAAGGAACGCCGCGTGAAGACGTTTTTATTTAGAATCCTGGCGAAATTTTTTTGCGAAGGACAAACATACCCCAATAGACACGTATCGGCATTTTATTCGTTTATGGACATAAAAAACACCAATTCTGTGCAGCTGAGACATTTAAATCGCCAACCAGCGTTACTGAAACAATTTCTTTGACAACGAAAACTGATTTTTGCCGGAGTTATTATTCACTTTTTCCCTATTGTTGTATAACAAATTTTGCTTCTTTTTTGACTACTATCTGTGATTTCAATTAAAGACAAAGGTTTAGAGACACGCTGTATAGAGGATGTTATAATAATAATAATAATTTATTGTCATCAAACCAGCTATGAGTGTAGACAAGATATAATATAATGTAATACATACATAGTATACAATACAACAATCAAAAAACGCTGAATGATGAAAATTAAAAATTAAAATTACAAAATTCATTTACAGAATAAAATGCTTGACTTAGAAGGATCATGCTTAATTTGAGTCTAAAGCTTTTTACACTTGGAGCATTACGAATTACGTCTGGGAGCTTATTGAACACGAGTTTACTCATGTAGAATGGGGACTGTTTAACGAGAGAAGTATGCGGGAGTGGCAAATATAAAGAATCTTTATTTCTTGTGAAGTGGTTATGCATGTCGGAGTTTCTTTGAAAATCATTCATATTTTTATATACCGTTGTTAACATTTCCAAAAGAAAAAGGGAGAAGATAGTTAAAATTTTTAACTTGATAAACAATGGACGACAGTGCGCATTATAATCTGCTCCATACATGACTCTAATAATCCTTTTTTGTATAACGAATAGTTTATTAATATTTTCTAATGCACTAAACCCCCAGAAACAAATACCATACCGCAATTTAGATTCGAATACTGTGTGATAAACTTCTAGTGCTGCTTTACATTCAAGATTAAAATAAATTGTACGGATCAGGTAGCAGTCTCTTGCTAATTTCGTTGATAAATCTTGTATATGGTGTGACCATTTTAAGTCTTTGTCAAGGATCAGTCCTAAGAATCTTACTGTATTTACCTGGTTTAGAAAACTGTTACCTATACCAACCTTAAAAAACTCACTATTTTTGAATAAGATTCATTTAGTTTTATCGACATTCAGCTTTAGTAGATTACTATTAAACCAAGTTTGCAAAATATTTGTGTCATTCTGAATTTGCTCTAATAAATTTATGTTATCTGTGGCCGACCAACAGATAGAAGTATCGTCAGCAAAGAGTGTGATGTGCCCTGATAATTTGAGAGTTGCAAGGTCGTTTATGTAAAGCAAAAATAATATGGGACCCAGAATTGAGCCTTGTGGTATACCGTTTTTTATGTTTAATAAATATGATTTTACATGTTTAGAATTTAAAGTGAGATCAACAAGCTGATGCCGATTTGATAAATATGATTTGAACCAATCGTTGATTAAGCCTCTGAATCCATAATTGTGTAGTTTCTCAAGCGGAATACTGTGATGCACGCAATCGAATGCTTTTGCTATGTCACAGAACATAGCTGCTACGATGGATTTCTTATTTATATTTTCGTAGATGACAGATAAACAGTTATGAATGGCATCAGTAGTGCTCGTTTTAGATTTGAACCCAAATTGCAGTGAAGAGATAATATTATGCGTTGTTAGAAATGACATTATTAACTTTTTAACTACTGATTCAATTATTTTTGAAAATATGGAAGTCAACGCTATGGGCCTGAAATTTGAAAATGTTGTGATCAGTACCTCCCTTATGAAGTGGTACCACCCGAACTTGCTTTAGGAACGAAGGGAATGTACCAGATTGAAAACTTTCATTAATTAAGTCAGTAAATGTTAGTAAAACCGAAGTGGGAACAGATTGTATTATTTTTAAATTTATTTCATCTATGCCAGAAGAATTTGACTTTTTAATTGAATTGATTGCGTCGAGAACTTGAGACAGTTCAATTGGTGTAAAGAAGAACGTATTATTATTGAAAGAGTTTCTTATGAAGTGAGAGGGGTCAACTGTTTGTGTTATGTTGGATTTTATTGTATCAGCAATGGAACAAAAATAACTGTTTAACGAATTTGCAGCTTCAAGAGGATCATCGATTTTCTGATTCAAACTATCGGAGATAATATTTATGTTGCTTGATTTTTTCCTACCTAGAAGTTCATTAATAATGTTCCAAGATTCGCGTTGAATATTATTAGAAGATATTAATCTATTTTCAACAGTTAAGCGTTTCGTTTCACGAATAAGTAATTTCAATGTACTCTTAAAACGTTTGAAGTATAACTTAAACCATTCAACCTTATAGAATTTATTTAGATAACACAAACATTTTTTATTTTTTATAGATGTACGGAGTCCTTTCGTCAACCATGACTTATGTTTTTCAACTGGAACGTTTCTGAGTGGAAAAGTTTTGTTAAAATTACCTAAAAATATACTGAAAAATGCATTGAATTTGTCATCACAACTCCCCACTAGCACACTTTCCCAATTAATATTCTCCCAGGTTGAGTGAAATGCAGCAAAATTTCGTTTAGAATAGATTCTTCTTGATTTTACACTACTTGAAGAATCTTTGTAATCAATCTTTAACAAATTAAGTAAAATGTAACTGTGGTCCGATAATCCACTCTCACCAATTTTTATATCTACATTTTCATCAGTAAAATTCGAACAGATGTAGTCAATTAAAGTAGCTGAGTAGGCCGTTGTTCTCGTTGGTCCATTTACATGCATAATTAATCCAAAGCTCTTAAAATTGTTATGCAGGTAATGAACGTTGTCGTTATTTTCACTAAAATTTATATTAAAATCGCCTGTTAAAATTATTTTATCAGTAGATGAAAAATTTTGTAATAATCCTTCTAAGTCAGCTAAAAAAGTTTTTATACAACTGGATGGACTTCTATACACACATAGCACATACAATTTAAAATCCTTAAAATATGCAGCGGACAATTCGAACGTAAGTTCAGTGGAATTTAGATCTTTAAATTTCCATTGAAATGCATTTATATTGTTTAAGGTAAGGATTGCTGAACCTCCATTTTTTTTTAAGTTTACGATTAAAACTGGATACATATTTATATTTAGGAATGAAAATTGTTTCTCCGGGTTTTAGCCAGTGTTCGGTTAAACACACAATTGTTGGAAAGTGTAATGATTCTAAGGTGGCATAAATAGGCATAAAAAGGCATTGAATATTCAACAAAAATAAGGATACGCTGGGACTTACTTCGTTGTTCGATTTATTCTCTGCATTACAATTTTCGTTGAGATTTAATGAAAATTTATTGCTTTAAATACCTGATCTGTATTACATCCATCAGGGTTAATTTGTATTAATACTTGCGAACCTCTGTCAATAGTTGAGTCTGACTTAATAAAAACTTCATGTATTTTGTTTACGTCGTCAAACATTTTTGCGATATAACTAAAAAGTAAAAATTTGCCTCTATAATCTAAATGAACGTTACTAGTGTAATCATTGTAACACAATAAATTATTTATGTCGATAAAACGAGCCGCGTTACCCTTTTCAATTACAGCGTTAAACATAGTAAGATTTATTTCGTAAATAAATTTATTTAGGACAGGGCGATTTTTTTGGAAAGGTACTGAGATTATTATTTGAGTCGTATGATTTGTTGCATCTAAAAGTGAATTATTTAGGCCCTCATAACCATTCCTCCCTTGACTGTCGCTTAACATCAAAATCTTCTTCTTACACGCTTCTTTATTAGGAACATCACACGGCGATTTTTTATGAAGATGATCACTAGTTTTGTTTAAAGATTTTTTCCTGGAAACCACACCGTAGACAAATTGCTCTTATTAGCCGGCTTCTTCATCTCAGTGGCACTGTACTTCGTATTACTACTTTCATGTTGCAAATACGTGAATTCTTTCTTTATTTTTTTTATGCATTTCGTAAATGCTATTTCCATTCGATGTAATTTATTTTCTAAGTAATTTATTCGGTTTAATAGTTGTAGCGTTGACGATCTCTTATTTTTTTTCTTCGGAGCACAGTTTGTTACAGGTCCATTACTTCGATTATCATCTGTATCATTAATTGTCAAGAAACTAGAATTTAAAACGTCTTTCAATTTAACAACGAGTTCACATTTCTTACCGGCCGAAACAACTCCTTTTTTCTCTAACTGTTTTATCAGTTCGTCCTTCTTCAATGATTTAATTTTCACTATATTACCTTCACAGCTTGATGACATTTTTACACCGTTTTTTTACGTTAACGGCTTATTCTATTTTATTCAAACTATCACAACCAGTAGGCAAGTCGTAACTTAGTGGTTGAACAAATTTTTACAAAATTATTTGCACAAGTACCGCTACAATTAGCATGAGAAGACGGAGCCGAGAAACTCGCGTGCACAGAGCGTGTACTCAATGTACTTACTGTATATTAAGGTGGCAATAATTATAGAACGTATAAAAGACATCAAAATATTTCGATTTAAGCTAGTTTATCTATATTCAAAAGTTTTTTGTTTCTGAGATATAACCTCCTAAATGGTTGTCCATGGAGAGTAAATTCAAATATCTCTTGAACGGTTTAAGATAGAGGGTTGAAGCTTGACATGCAAGAAAACTGAAATACAAGGATGGATACGTCTTAGGCAAAATTGAACATTCTTCACCAGTGGCGTAGATTCAGGGTAGTAGGTTAACATACATAACTTTTTTATTGTCACTTTTTCTAGGAATCTGGAACAAAAACTGAAAAGTTCGAATAAAATTATACAAGAAATGAACTATTCCATCTTCGCCCGATTAACCGTTTTCGAGATATTCAGGTCGAAAAATTACATTGCTTCAGAAATTCGATTTTTTTTTAAATCAAATATGTCTCGATAACATTAGCTACTTTACATATCAATACACAACTGTTACATAGTTTTTTCTCAATTTATGAATTAAAAATATACTCTAATAATGTAACGGGCGTACCAAAAATACCAAAGACAAATTGTAAAGCGTAAAATATAACTGTTTCCTCTATTTTCCCCAAGAATGAGTATCATGCCCGTTATTTCATCGTTAGACTACATTTTTAATTCATAAATTGAGAAAAACCTATGCAAGAATAGTGTATTGATACGTAAAATAGCAGCTGAAAAAAATTTCGAATTTCAGAAATAATGTAATCTTTCGACCTGAACATCTCCAAAACGGTTAATCTGGCGATGATGGAACTTATCATTTCTTGCATAATTTTATTCGAACTTTTCAGTTTTTGTTTCAGATTTTTTGAAAAAGTGACAATAAAAAAGTTATTTATTAAAACGATAACCTTCTATCCTGAATTTACGCCACTGGCGAAGAATATTATATTTATTATTATTATTATTTATTATTTATCATTTATCATTTATCGTTTATCGTTTGTCGTTTGTCTTTTGTCGTTTGTCGTTTATCGCTTATCATTTATCATTTATTATTTATTATTTATTTCAATCCTCTATCTTAAACCGTTCCAGAGATATTTAAGAAAATATACTTTTCGAGTTCTCCCTTTAGCTTTATAATAATAATATAATAAGTGTCGCTACTTAAATTGTTTAATAATAATAACATTTATTAATCCAAGTGATCTATATAAAGATATGAGGCAACTCACAAAAGAAAAAAGAAATATAAAGTATTACGTGAATACTACATAAAGATAATATACAGACTGGCCCAACGAAAACGAAACAGACTGAATATCTCCCAAGAAAATTTTTGTTTGAAAAAACGCAAAATAGGTCGATTTATAATCCCAGGGCACAGTTTTCTATCCTATACCCATCTCATCCCCCTCCAATAGAATTTAAAAAGGGAATGTACTATGAATGGCATATCATTGAAAAGGTCATTTTATAGAGAATTCAGTAATGTGAATATAAACATCCGAAAATTTGATTTTAGGGCCCTCTTTCGGGGAAAAAATTGTTACATAATCCAAAGTGTGAAAGCTAATTTTAATAGTAATTCAATGCGCAAATTGAAACTACGTAAAGATATTGAAAACTGACTAAAATGACTAAAAACAAAGATACCAAACTTGTGTGTTACGAACCCTAATTTTAATCATTAATGATTGATTAATTAGGATACATTTAGGTATAACTGTGTTGAAATAACTAATATTAAAGTGATAAAATAATATTGAGAAATGAATTTGATGTATCAGAAACTTCTGAAAAAGAGGCCAAACTTGAAAACAAAGTTGAAAATGGGCAAGAAATTTTCGAATTACATGCAACATACGTTTTCGTCATTTTAAACTTTATTTCGCCAGGTTGGATTTTTTTTTGTATAAACCTTTAAAAAATGTATTTACTATATTTTAACAAAAAGACAATTATGTACCAAAATTGGCGGTGCCATCCCAGAATGTTTCAAGAAAGAAACTCGGTAAACGTAACTTTCCTGCTAAGAATCACATTTTTAACGAAAATTTGGGCACATAATTTTGCTGTCAATAGTCTTCAAAAGTATTTGAATTGTTTCAGTAAACACTTATCCAAGATTTCAAAAACACAGCGAAAATACAAGCGGAAACCAAAAACCGTCTAATTGCTCTCCCACGTATTACGTCATAGCACGCCTGTTTCCTGTTTTACCGACGGCGGGAGTAATTAAGTAGAATCGCCAATTACATACAAGTTTAAAATGGTCAATAAGTTTTCAGTGCAGTTAGAATATTTTAAATATGTATAATTAGTCGAGCCATTACAGCATTATTGAGAGTCACAGACAAATAAAATAAAAAATGAACAAATAACAAGAATTTGTAGCTAATTAAACTACATATTCACAAACAAGGTGAAATTTTAACAACTAGTTTCGTTGTTTACTTAAATGTAAAAACGAGCGACAAACATTTAGTGATAATCTGACAAAATATAATAAACAACAGTGTAAACGCAGGACGTTTATAATGCGTATAATTCAGAATTTTAATAAAAATACCAAGAAAGAACAAAGCTCAGCTTCAACGTCGGAATCTGAAGTTAGAAGGTACTTTTAAAAGATTTTTAAGGTGATGGCCTAACGGCAATAAATACTGCGCGTGATCAGTATCTTTTCTAATCAAGTGACCTATGGAAAGAAAATCGTATGTCTTTGATTATTTCATTTCTCCAAATGCCATTTTAATTTCAATTATTTATAACTATCAGCAAGTTTAATACATTAACAGAAATCTTTATTCATTGTTACATTTGCAAACAGTTAAGTAAATAATAATCCAGTAATCCTAGCGAATGTTATTAACAATTTAAAACGCAGAATTCGCTTGTGTTTACAAGAGAACGCACCATCTATTAACCAGTTTTTCGTTGGATTCCTTTGACGTCGTTATTTTAAACTACAGTTCTTTCGCTCGATCTTTGCAGTTACGTCAGAAAATTATCGACTCAAAATGACAAACTTATAAATTCTATCATTGTTTTAACATACGTATTAGATAAGGATAAAAGAATATGTTGATTTCGTTTCTCGAATCGGTAAAGTGTGACGTGACTGCAAAGATCGAGCGGAAGAACTGTACGTTTGAACATAAATAAATAAAATAAACGTAACTTTTACTCCAATACATTTTATTGCAAACTGGATCATCATAATAAAGCTCATATGCACCGAACATAACCTTAAAAACTGTCGTTGCTAGAGTTGCGGCTGCGTATATACTCTTTTTAAGTGGGAAATATGAACTTGGGATTTGATATCCAAATAAAAAAAAAATACATGTAATGCCTAAAAACAGCAGTTAGATTTTGTATAGGAATCCAAGATAAATAATTCAAATGTTCATGTTCATGTTTAGGCGCACCTTAAGCGTGTTTAGTATGTGTTGGTGTGTTTGCGATGGGCGATTTCACGTTCCGAGAATACGCAGATTATTTGAACACATGTTGTAAGGTAATTGCCGTTTTCGTAATTCGCCCGCTTTCAAATTTGTTTCTACCTCATATGACCAAGTTCAGTCTGATAGTTAGGCAAATAATTTGGCAGACCGGCGGAAGCACTAATTCTAGTTACTAATTTTTCCAATTTATTAATTGTACCGATTTTAGTCAACTGTTCAATTACTTAGTTGTGTACATCATAAAAAGTGAGCAAATAAAAATCAGATTAGAGTAGGCGGTGCAAAGAAGATGTATGTCTGTGATTAACTGAATTAATTAATGTAATACATTCATGGATTGTCAGATTTATTGACTTTTTATTTAATCACAGACATACATTTTCTTTGCACCGCCTGCTCTAATCTGATTTTTATTTGCTCACAGGTTATTATGTACACGTTGGATACAGGAATAAATAAAAACCCGTTTCAAGCGTTAATTATCGTACATTATTAAGAATCTGCAAATTTGATGTAATTACCTACGGTTTGCATAAATGTTAGTGCGATGAAAACGCACGCTAAATGCAGATTCTTTCAAAGTGTTCACCCTTTACACGTCTTGGGTCAAGGGCAAACTTAAAAGCCTCTCATAATTTTTTTCGTTTACGATAGATATTTATTGTCTTCTTGCAGCCGCGTGCCTTTCATAAAACAATTAAAATCGCTCGTCTTGTTTCATGGCGGCAGAAATTTAAATCGCTACGATATTTCTAAAAACATTGCCTCAAAATAATGCAAATTTCAAGTTGCCCCGATTGCAAAATTGTATTAAAATATTTTGTTCCAAACAATGTCAGAAACGTTTCCCCGAAGTTTGGTGCATCATCACTGAAAGACCCTGTATTATGTTTAAATTTTTTATTGTTTCAGGAATCTTCCTAAAATTAAGAATACGAAAAACGAAGACAAACCGGTGTCTTTCTTCAAACTGGTAAGTCATATTGCACAAATGTATCCAATTTTGATTAACATGTAATTTGTTACTTTTGTTCTGCTGCTTTTATTTAGGTTAAACATTTAATTATTAAATTGTTTGTAACAATGTATGTAAGCATTAGGTACAAGTGTAAGTGAATAATTCTCTTAATATCTAATATCTATCTTAATATCTAAATATCACACTAGATTCTTGTCTTTTGAAAATTTCTAGAACAATTTCGTAATAAGTTCTCAAGTGCAATCTTTACAGAATGGATGACCTAACAATGATTACATTAAAATTTATTACTTTTCTGGAAATGGCGCATTTAAAGTAGAAACTTTTATACCTATCTGTATACTGGAAATTGTAGACAACAAATAATTTTATTAAAATTTAATTTTAATAACTTACAAAGAATTGCATCAACATGCACCTTTAGGCTGTGATCACTAAGGCTGCGCTCACACTGATGAAGCAAAAACGTTTTCGGACAAAAAGTTTTAAAGGCCGTTTTAGACTAGGGTAAACCGGGCAAAAACGCCCCAGCTGTAATAGTACAGCTAGTTTTAATGAGATGGTGGTACAGTAACCAAAAGTCAGTTGGCTTTATGTATGCCGTGTCCTGGGTTTGTATCTAGCATAATTATTGTGGTTTAGTTTGGTGAAAATAAGTAAATACTGCGGTCGCTTGTAAATTGAGACCTACAAAATTTACTGGTAAGTGTGAGTTAAAATGATTTCTCGTATAAACGTAGTTTATTGTTAATTCGAGAACGGTGTTGTATTTTAGGTTCCTTAACTTACAATTTGCCATGTTCGCACATCTGCTCTGTGCTCCTAACTTTTGTTAGCACGATGGGGAGTTTTACACTGGTGTTCGGGAAAAACGCCTCGCAAATCTTAGGGTAATAGGCCTCACTAAATTCTGTGATTTTATTTGCAGAAAATGGGTAAAATTTATGTACGAAAGACAAGTAGAGCTAGTTTTAGTCAAGATACTTTAGCAGAGGCCATGAATAAAGTTAATTCTGGAGAGATGGGAGTAAATGAAGCTAGTCGTGAATACGGAATTTCCTCCAGAACACTGAAAAGGCATCTGAAGAGTGGAAGTTCAATTGTGAAACTAGGTCGAGGACCGGAATTAGGAACTGAGCACGAGGAACGACTCGTTGCCCATATCAAATCCCTGGAAAAGATCGGCTTTGCCCCCGATGGCATTGCAGTGAAAAAAATGGCTTACCAATTTGCAGAAAAACTAAACATCAACCATCGATTTTCAAAAGTTCATGAAACAGCTGGAGATGAATGGTTTAGGAGATTTTTGGTTAGAAATAAAGAAAAAATAAGCATTCGAAAATCCGAAGGTTTGTCTGTAGCTAGAGCAAAGGGAATGAACAGGAAGGAGGTAGACGATTACTTTACTTTACTTCAAGAAATTATTACTAATATTGATTTGTTTGACAAGCCCGGGCAAATCTATAATGTCGACGAGACCGGGGTACAGATAAATAACAAACCGGGTAAAGTAGTCGCTACCAAAGGCGCGAAGGATGTGTATTCGTTAACCAGCTCTGAGAAGGGAGAGAATATATCCTTGGTTGCATGCTGTAATGCAGAGGGTAATTTTATACCTCCCGTTGTGATATTCAAAGGGAAATATAAAAAAGATGAGTTTTCTGATGGACTTCCGCCAGGTTCGAAGGTATTTATGAATCAGAAGTCGTCATACATAAATGCCGAGTTGTTCTTGAAATGGTTCAGGGAATGTTTTGTACCAAAAAAGAGACCTGGCAAAGCCCTACTTATTTTAGATGGCCACACCTCACATTGCAATGCAATTGAGCTCTTAGATTTGGCAACAGAAAATGATGTGGTGCTTCTATGTCTACCAAGCCACACCACACAGGCACTTCAGCCACTAGATAGGGCATTCTTTAAGCCCTTAAAAACCCATTTCTTTCAAGAAGCAAAAAGCTGGATGGTTCAAAACAAGGAAAGGAAGTTATCAAGAACGACAATTGCTAGATTGATAGGTAACGCGTGGGGTAAATCTGCAACTGTTGCAAATGCAACCTCAGGGTTTAGAGCATGTGGAATACATCCGTTTAATCCCCAAGCAATCCCAGATCATTTCTTTTCAATATCGGATGCATCCTTAGAAAATACAGCTCAACTTCTTCGCGAGATACCTAATCAAGATGAAGACTTTCCTGTAGCATCAACTTCTTCAGCAGGTCCTACAATGGTAAAACAAAAGCCGAAACTCACAAAGCAGCAGCAACATTTAATGCAAAAACCTGGGCCTTCGAATCAGGAGAAAACTTTAGTGGCATCACCTAAGGAACCCTGCAATGAGAAGGAAACTCCTTCAACATATTTGAAAGAACTTCACCCACTTCCACTAATCCCTAATACAGGCGTCTCTAAAAGAAAACAATCAGCTCTACAATTAACGTCTCCAGAAAATCGTGTAAAACGCAGAGTATTTTCTGAAAAGAAGAAAGCTAATGCCAGTAAAAAGGCTGAAAAAACAAACGTTGGGCAAACAAAAATCAGGGAATTGCTCAAACTGTTTCGAATAAGAAGAAAAGAGTTGTTAAGAAGACAAGAAGATAACTTTATAGTTCTTCTGATACTTCTTCGAATGATGAATCTGTTTTAAGCTCGACGGATGAAATTTCTGATGAAAGTGGAGACTTTTGCATCGAATGTCGCGAGTATTATTATACAACTAAATCAAAAGTTGACTGGATACAATGCACCATGTGTTCTAGTTGGCTTCATGAGACATGTACCAGCAACAAAACCATTTGCAATAAGTGTGCCAAAAAGAATAAACAAAATTAAGTAAACATCTGTAGTGGGGCGTTTTTACCACTATATCCAGCAAAAACGCCCCAGTGCAGGTTTAAAAGAAAATATATTTTTTTTAAATATAGTTTATAGAGTAAAACTTTATTTATATGTTTTATAAAAGATTAATGTCGCCTTGTTCAGTTTATACAATCACTTTTGGTATTAAATATTTTTTTACTAATTATAGATTTTTTTTTCAAAATGTGGGGCGTATTTGCCCGGTTTACCCTACCCTAGAAATTGCGCAAGAAGTTGAATTTCTAGGCCAAGAAATATTGTCTAGTGTAATATAAGAAATTGTCTCGAAAATGTAAGTTGTTTGAAAAACTAGAACCTGTCCTAATTTCTATATACAATATAATTACAATATTTATCGTAAAATTACGATGTATAGTCATTAAGGCGAGCTCTACAAGCCTGTCTAAAGCCGCATTTACATTGGTATAGTTAATTGTACCATTAACTGGTACCAGTAACTAGTCTACCAGTTGACTAGCCCAAGCCCAAGGTAAGTAGGTGTCTACACATAAAACTATTTTTTCTATACTGGTATTACTAGTAGCAGTTTTGCAGTGGAGAAGTTTTTAATTTTCGCTCTTGCATCCGCTACTGTAAAGCTCTCCATTCCTAACTCAACGACAAATTTTGTGTAGTAGCGCTGATCGCATTTGATTGTTTCGATATACAGTAAAACCTCCATAAGTCGAATCTCAAGGGACCAGAAAATTACTTCGAGTTATAGAAATTTCGAGTTGAAGAAAGAGATTTCAGTTGCAGGGATATCAATAGATAGATATTTATTGTGAAACATAGTTTCAATGTCAAGTTAATAAATTTCGACTTACAGAAAATTTCGAGTTGTGGAGGTTCGACTTATAGAGTTGCGATTCTATAGGCTTTGTTCCATTCCAAAGGCACTCATGTTCCGTATAAAGCTCAAGAAATTTTACTGTTTCCCCTTCCGACCACTTCATTTTGAAAAGAAAAATTAAATAATATGTAATAATCAGACTTAAGTAATTCGTACACATGATGAGTGGAAGGGAGCAGTCGGGATGGGCGGTTACGGCCTTCATACATTTTTGCGTCATGAGCTACGCGTATTGGTGTGGGAGACGAATATTTTATTTCCCCTCTGAGATCGGCCACCCTACTACGAAAGAAGGGAAACAGTTCAGTTGTCCAGTGTTTTAATGGAATTGGTTATACGCGTTACTATTCAGAACTTTAGTTGCGCCATTGGAGAAATATGTACGAATTACTTAAGTCTGGTAATAATACGCAAAATTATATTCAACACGTTCTCATGGTACTAGGTAGCTACTACCCACTGTGGCACAAAACTGTTTACATTAGGCGAGTTCAGAGATTAGCAGGCTATTTACTATCCTGTTCGGTCCGCTGGTACAAGTGCTGGTGCAAGTACTTACCTACAAAGTTTACATTAGGTTAGCGACTGCCTTGCAAGTTATTGGTACAAGTAACTAACCCATTTACTATACCAATGTAAATGCCGCTTTACCCTTCCCCTGTTCTGTTCCGAAGGTACGTTTTTAACCTTTTTAGTGTTGAGAAACTTCTCTCTGAAGAAACAATGCTTACTGGAAGGGCAGCTAGAATTTGCAATAGTACCCGGATATTTGGATACATGCTTATCGGACATTCTTCTATACCCTCTACTACAGTTCGTAATGAAGTTTTCAAACAACACGTCGCGTCGCGTCGTGGCAAATTAACGTATTTTTTTAAAGAATTAGCTAATCCTAGCGCAGTCACATCAGTAACAGAAACGAAAGTAAGAAAGTCCTCTCGAATTCTCTTCATAGGTTCATCGTAATACCTTACGTCAGCGATTCTCAACCTGTGGGGCGCGCCCCCTAGGGGGGGCGTGACAACAATAAGTGGGGGGCGCGAGCACATCGAAAAAAAATTATTCAATTTACTGAAGGAAAAACAAAATAAAATTCTTTCTGACATAATAAAAAATACACTTATAAATAGAATTGTATTTACAAACATTTCCAGATTTTTTTTAAAGTATTTAAAGTGGCCACTCGTGCCTTTCCTTGTTGCACGTTTTGTAGTGATAATCATTATGTTGGTAATTGTTCAAAATTCTTAAATTTGTCGGTAAATAATAGATTGATTCAAGCGAAAAGTCGAAAACTCTGTATTAATTGTTTACGAAACAATCATTTTGTAAGGGATTGTAAATCAGGTCATTGTCATAAATGTTCGTTGAAACACCACTCATTGTTACACAGAGACGCACAGTCGAAGGCGACTAATAAAAATGAAATAACAGACAGTCAAAATGCGGACGCAATTCAAGGAACCAGTACTAACAATTCACAACCGAATGTAGTATTGACAAATCATAGCAATCAACAATCATATGATATTTTGTTATCAACTGCTCTAGTTCAAGTACTGGATTCTTCAGGTCGATCTCATACGTGCAGAGCCAAAGCCGTCTATATCTTACAAGCCGTGCTGTTACGCTTGGCAACGTCGCATTGATACCCGAAAGTAGTCCTAATCGAACTTGGCATCTACAACATAAACCTAATTAATAATTCAGAAAGAATAGTTATTTATTTACCTACAACGAAAAGTCAAGTTTTAAAGTAATTAGGAGCAAGTTGTTTAGCCGAGGCTGTAATTACTTCCAAGTATATATATTTAAAGTCAATTTTCGTTCGAGGTAGATATGAAATTTTCTTTCAAACTAGACGTTTAACGAGTTTAAAATTAAGTACTAGGACTTTAAAGTTCCACTTTTTGTACCATTGAAAATCGGAAAAATGTCACATTGGTATGAAATAAAAGCAAATAAAGGAAAACGAAAAAGTTTGGTTATCTAGCAGAATTAGGCTTTGTGGAGTTGATTGTTAATATAACATTTAAAACGTTATTTTAGTCACCAATACTATAATAAACAATAATAAACAATAAAATTTGATTGATAAGTACAGAATTGCATTACAGCATTATCTCGTACATCTTACGTCAAACTGGTGAAACTCGTGATCGGACTACTTGCTCTGTTGCCAAATTTACAAGTGCACGGCTTGAGATAGAGACGGCTTTGGCAGAGCGCTTCTTGATAGTGGCTCACAATCTAACTTGATTACTCAGGAATTATGTGACAAATTATCATTAAAAACATCCGAAATAAACGTATCAATTGTAGGAATTGGACAAAGTATTTCAAAACTTAAGGATAAGTGCAATGTAACCATTAAGTCAAATCAAAACAATTTAGAAGCGTCGATTTCTTGTTTAATCTTACCAAAAATTAGCGATTTTATTCCAAGTAAACCGGTTGACTTATCATTAGTTGACATTCCGTCGCATTTAAAACTAGCTGATCCTAATTTCAATCAATCAGGACCTGTTGATATCCTGATCGGTGCTACAAATTACTTACCGCGGGACAAATTTATCTAGGTAGAAATCAACCTATTTTGCAGAAAACTCGCTTAGGATGGGTGATTTCCGGTCCGATTTGCTCAAATATTTTTTCCGCGACAACTTTATGCAATCTAAATACGAATGCAGAAATTCAAAAACAGTTAGCTAGGTTTTGGGAATTGGAGGAACCTGCATTTTCCTCACCGATTCTCTCGGAAGAAGAAAAATTATGTGAAGAAATATTTGCCAATACAAAAATTCGAGATGAAAAGGGGAGATTCGTCGTTACAATTCCTTTAAAGAAGGATTTATCGTTGTTAGGTAACACCAATGAAATAGCGTTAAATAGGTTGAAGTCATTAGAAAACAAATTGGCAAAGGATCCAAATTTTCATCAAATGTATTCTGAATTCATGTCTGAATATGAAGAACTAGGGCACATGTCAAATGTCGCAAGGTCATACGAATCAAATCAGTCACATCGGGGAACATATTTTCTTCCTCATCACGGAGTCTTGAAGGAGCAAAGTCTGACTACAAAACAGAGTAGTTTTCGACGCCTCTGCTCGTTCAGACTCAGGTTATTCTCTCAATGATTTGCAATTAGTCGGTTCTACAATTCAGGATGATTTGTTATCAATTTTACTGAGATTTAGACAGCATAACATTGTAATTTGCGCGGACATTGAGAAAATGTATCGGCAGGTACTTGTTCATCCAAATCAAAGACATTTACAACAAATACTGTGGAGATCAGATCGGTCAAGGGATATCAATACATACATGCTGAATACAGTAACTTATGGAACTGCTTCTGCTCCGTTTCTTGCGATAAGGTGTTTAAAACAGCTCTCAATCGATCACGCAAATAGCAATCCAGTAGCTTCAAGGGTCATCGCTCATGATTTTTATGTTGATGATATGTTGTCAGGAGCTGACACTGTGTATGATGCAGTCACTTTATGTAAGGAAGTATTTTCGATACTAGCAACTGCTTGTTTTAATTTGCGCAAATGGATATCTAATAGCGATGATGTCTTATTAAATATTCAATCAACTAATTCATCTGCAACAGTAATGCAATTTGGTGAAAGGGAAAATACAAAAACTTTAGGGCTCTATTGGTCGAGCAAACGAGATATTCTTGTATTCAATATCGAACAACCAGTAGTTAATACTAGAGCAATCACGAAGCGCTGCATCTTATCACAGATTGCACAAATATTCGATCCGTTGGGTTTAGTAAGTCCTTGTATCGTCACTGCTAAAATATTACTTCAACGTTTGTGGCAGTACAAACTCTCTTGGGATGATATATTACCTTCAGAATTCAGCTCAAATTGGCAACGATTTCAAAAGCAGTTACTGGCCTTAAACCAGTTAGAAATTCCAAGACATGTCATTTGTAAGCTACCAAGTAAAATTGAAATCCATGGTTTCGCTGATGCATCTCAGGAAGCATATGGAGCGTGTATATATATTCGAAGCATCGACTCGAGTGGTGAAACGCAAGTTTCCTTATTGCTTTCTAAGACAAAGGTTGCACCTTTAAAGGCAATTACGATTCCAAAACTTGAATTATGTGGGGCACTTGTACTCGTCAACTTAGTAAAGAAGGTCATCAACTCAGTAAGATTAAATTTTGATGCTATCTATTTTTGGTCCGATTCAACAATTGTATTAAGTTGGATACGAACTTGTTCAAATCTTCTACACGTTTTTGTGGCAAATCGCGTTTCACAAATCCAAAGTTCAAGGAAAAGTACATCTGGCGCCACGTTCCGACCAAAGATAACCCAGCAGACTTGTTGTCACGTGGTGTAAATCCAAGTTTACTTCAAAATTCACACATATGGTGGCATGGGCCAAATTGACTTTCCGGCAACGAAGATACCTGGCCTAACGAACTTCCAACTTTCGACGGTAGACTCCCCGAGTTGAAAACAAACTTAAAGTCGTCGTTTGTAAGTCAAATTAACGATTTATTTCCCTTTGAACGCTTTTCAAATTTTCGACGTATGAATCGTTCTATGGCATATTGTTTACGTTTTGTTTTCAATTGTCGAAATCCCGACAATCGTAAATTGGGAGCGCTTACAGTCAGCGATTTAGACGAAGCGTTAAAATGCTTGATCAAAATATCGCAAAACGAAAGTTTTCCAGTTGAGTTACGTTGTCTTCGGAGAGGCGAATCTATTAAATCTAAGTGTAATATGATAAGTCTAAGCCCATTTCTTGATTCAGATGGTATCATTAGAGTAGGTGGGAGACTGCAATTGTCACATTTTCATTTCAATAAACGACACCCTGTATTACTTTCGGCAAAACATCCTTTGACAAATCTGCTCTGTACTTATGAACACGAAAGATTATTGCATGCTGGGCCACAACTGCTATTGGCATCAATCCGTGAGACATACTGGCTCATAGGTGGCAGAAATCTCACAAGAAAGATAGTCCATAACTGTATAAAATGTTTTAGAGTCAATTCTAAACAGATAACTCCTATGATGGGAGTACTGCCTAAATCGCGATTGCAAGCTATACATGCATTTTATAATGTTGGGGTTGCTATATACTAAAAAGTATCTTTCGTAATTATATAATTGTTGGCTGCGAGTCGTCAGGATCGCAATGGGGCCCCCGACCATATTCTGTATAGCTATTTCGGCCCTAATTGGGGCCTCATCAGCAGAACAATAGCTCGAGAACTCCACTGTTTGACAAAGGTGACAATGGTCGAGAATTTAGAATAGCTTCTATTTGAATCAATATTGTATTAAATGATTCAAAATCAAAATTTATGTTGTTAAAAATTCTTTTCAAATGATATTTTACTGATTTTATAGCCGACTCCCAAATGCCCCCAAAATGTGGTGCTCTAGATGGAATAAAGTGCCAATTAATTGCATTTTCTAATAGATAACTTTGTACTCTTTGATCATTAACTGTTGTGGTCAAAATTCGAAACATGTCTTTTATTTCATTGCGTGCACCTACAAAATTTGTGCCATTATCATGCTCGTTTTGTTGCAACATCCAATTTAGAAGAAATTAGATGTATTAAAATAGAATCCCAAATCCGAAACAGGTTGTCCTAAATTTTCTAAAGATCTAAAATTTTTTAGAAAATTATCAAGCAAATCCCTTAAGGCATTAGAAGATTCCTTATGTATGTGCTGAATTTCAAAAAGTGCTTTGATGTGACTGTTTATCATGCAACGTTTATTTTCGTATCGATCTTTTAAAAGTGACCATGCTGTTTTGTAATTGCAATCTGTTACTGCTAGGTTTTTGATGATGTTTGCTGATTCTCCTTTGAGAGATGATTTAAGGTAATAAAATTTTTGTATGTCGCTTAGTGTATGATTTTCATTAATTAATGCATTAAATGTATCGTGAAATTGCATATATTCGCTGATATGACCATGAAATTCTGGTAGTTTCATAGTAGGAAACTTAATGCTGTTTTGAAAATTGGATTATTGATTCTGATTCGGTATTATTTTGTATAATGACAGGTGTCACGGGTGTATTTGTGGCCAAAATACCTTTTGCTGTTGTTATAATGGAAAAATTGTATTTTCAAATTCTTCGTGTGCTTTTATTTGTGTTTCTGAATCATCTATTGTCTCAATTTGTGTCTGACATTCTTCAAATTCTGACCATAATTGCTCTGCTTTGTCTAATCTAACATCAAGTTCACTAATTTTATTCTTTGTCGAATTATCTGCTACAAATTTTTAAAGCGCTTTAATTGTCTTTCTATTTGACTACGCTTTGAAATTAATTTTTTTATTTGCGAATCGGCCATAATAAAACAAATTTGACAATTAAATATTGACACAAATAGAAGCTAATATTGAAATGATGAAAATACGCGTTAACTTACTGGGCAATTCTTAAAATGTTCTTTTAATGATTTATGCGTTTATTTATGCTTGTATGTTGTACCTCCAAGACCTCCAATCAATCCTTGAAATGGGGTAGTGCGTGTCGGATAGATATGTTACTTAAAATTTTGAGTAACTCTTTATATCCGATGCTCGAAGGACCAAAATGTTGAGTTCGTGGTATTTTGCGATCGATTACATTGAAAAATACTAAAAAGTATCTTTCGTAATTATAATTTTATTTCGTTCTTATGTCAAACTCAAACATTGTATCAACAACTATGTTTTTTTTTTAGTCTAACGCTGTCTATAATATTAAAGCGTATTCTGTCCAATTTCTAATGGCTAATATTGTAGTTGAGGCTTTGAGGTTCATAAAAATTTCAAAAGCATAATCTTTTAAGATTCAGGGTGTCTAAAATATACCACTCCACTAGAAGATATTCGAACTCAGAAATATAATTTATTTCAAATGGAACGACCATTGGGAGCATCGCTTCCACTTCGCTTGCAGTTGCATTTTTTTTTCTTGTAATCGTTATCTAGTAATTGATACTATAGACCGTATAGAAAGTATCCGGAATTTTGAAATTTCTATCGATGTATTGTATATTATAAATATTATGTTACATATACACTGCGTTCGTAAAGTATGGAATAAATTCATTTTCTACGAAATATGCAAACTCCCCCTCCGACCTCCTCCGAGTGACCCCTTTAAAATTTTTAAATGATAGTGATACCTCATTTGTCGTTGTAAAAGAATATTTAGGGGGTTTTTGTGACAGGAATTCATTAATAGGAGTAGATTAGAGGTTTCAGAAGACATTGCAACACCTGTTAATTATCATAAAAAAATATTTCTCCTCAAAAGCATATTGCATCAAAAACGTTGCGATTATGTACAAATATTACTTTTCGGCAAATAAAAAAATCTAAAGCAATAAATACCTTTCTCTATTTTTTTTCCACTTACAAATCTTTGAAGTTTTCATTTAAAATTACTTGAAATTTAAAATTAAGTTTTGATTTGTTGTTTGATATGTTTTGTGTAAGTTAAAAAAAAGTTATTTTCTGGCCCTGAGAGTGTTCAGTAAGCTAAAACTAATACACAGTAAAAAAATCTTGTTGAAATCTTGATTAATTTCCAAGAAATAACAATTTTACAATTTTGACAATTTCGAAAAACACTATTTTCTAAGTAAGTAAAAATCACTCGGTATATCTAATAGGGGCTAAATAGGTTTTCCGACAAGCACAAATTATTGGCGTAAAAAGTTTTTTCGAAAATTCAAAAATAAAATTTTTTCCCATTTGATACCGACTTTTTGGCAAGCACTGTATACGGGAAAAGAATGCTAAAAAGATCTGCTAAGAAATTTGTATCCTACGAAAAAGGTATATCTTATAAAATATTGAAGCAACGACTAAAATCTGAATTCAAGTCTAATCTGAATAGTGCTGTGATTCATAGCCAGCTGACAAAACGAAAACGTTTACCGCATGAAACTTTTCGACAAATACGTTTAGATTTTGCAAGAGATTGCAAGCCAAGGCGGAATTGAAGAGGAAGCATTGATCCATTATATAATACAAGTTGTAATACAAAGTTGTATTATTTGGAGCAGCTTCGTTACGAGAACTAAAGAAATTGGAATTGTACGATCGCAAGAAGGTGTAACACGCCGATGTGCTACTATTGTTTGTTGCCTTTATGGACAACTAAATAAGTAATAAATGAATCCCAACAAATAAACAAATTTAAAATTTATTAGCAAGTTAATTTACTGGCAACTGAAAGATTACCGTCTGCAAGAATTTAACGCGTATTTAATTTCGGGGTAACTCGGCAGAAATTCCAAGAAGGGACGGCTGGGTTTTGACAGCCCTATTATCCGTCGGCTAGACGGCGCTTATCTTTTCAATTTTACGTATGCAGCTATTGACCTACCATAACACTACGCCCCCTGCGGCGGTCTCTCTCCAAGAACTTCACCCGAGGTAACCCGGTGTGATGTTTACAAACAACTTTCAATAATTACTGGCTCATGATTGTTAATTAGGACGGATTCTACTTGTGTCGTTAACCTGTTCTTAATCCCGGTGAGATGGTTATAACTATGAGATAGCAGGAATTGGATACTTAAAAAAAATAAAAATGCGGACTTAAATTTAATTAATTTTATTTATTGCAAATCAAGGGAAAAAACTCCGGTTTCTAGGCGCTCTGCAGCCTTGAAACATGAGTGTAAAAACCCTATTTTTTATTACTGTACACAGGAAACACACACAAGAAAAAATTACGATCGTATAAGAAATACAGTAGAATTCGTTTAACGGCTTTCTCGTTCGAATATCGTGGCGAACTAACTAATTCCAATTACACAACTGGTGGGTTTTTTTATGCTTGTGTCAAACAATATTTGTGGGCTTATTACTCAATTAAAGTGGACAATTAATTTGTTTTCAAAATTATATTTATCTTGGTACTTGTGTTTAACACTTCAATCGTACTCAAAACCACGCTCTGTATATCAACCCGTGCACAGTGTGGCGTTGTGCCTACAGTGTACTTCCTTAATGAATGTAATTGATTAATTAATCAGATACTGGGGAAGTATGTGATACAAAATGCAACCCAGGCGATCAATCTGCGAGAGAATCAATAGTAATCGCTAGTTTTTCAGGGAAGCTCTCCTGTGGAGACGCAAATGGCGCGATTTTGATAACTTAATAACGCTGCGAAGTGGGGAGTCTGGCTCGACCGCTACTTTCGCTATTGAGGTGGGGGGTCAGTGCCTGCCCGCTTTATTAATTAACCTCTGATTGCGTTGTTTCGACGATGATCTAACCTGTACGCAATGAAATGTTTTGACCGTTTTATACGACGCTCTACTATGGGTAGTTATGGTCTTACGGTCTCACGGCGGATTACTTCTAATTAACCACAGATCTCCCGACAAAGACTACACTTTGGTCCACACACAGAGTGTGATGGAAACTCGGTTGAGAAGATGGCTATGATTATGTGATTCAGATACTGGGGATTAATTTGTGCTGGTCACACCTGGTTTTAGCGGCAGATCTAAACTTGCCTTAGGCCAGTGGTATAAACAATCGATTTCACTGCGCAAATCGGAAGGACACTTTGTTTGAGTGTTTCCAAACTTGCCAGAGAATATCGCAAAGGGGATTAACTAATTTTACAAAAGTACCCTGTATATGAATTGCACTATAAATTGAAAACGTCGGCTGACTGCCTCTGGTCGATTTAAATTACAGAAACGCCAAACAAACTAGTTTAATAATTTATCTAACAATGGTCAATCAACGCCACCAAAGTGGATGCCACTTATTTACTTTTAACTTTGGTTCGGATGCAAATTAAGACTAAGAATAAATCTCACAAACCAAGAAAGTACTGAAATTTATAGATTATGGAAATTTAATCATTTAATACCACCAATTATGTAACGAATAAGATACAAATTAGAGCAAATTACCTAACTCCGTGCCACGGAATAAGAATCCAAATTCACGCACAACACAAAATTTTAGATTCTGGTATTTTATACGGATAGGACTAATTAATTTCTACCCTCTAGTGAGAAATGAATGAATGAACCATCAAAGAAATCAGTAAGTAACTAAAAGCGAGTTGCCCAGCAAAAATAGATACGACTCATCGTTTTGGAAGCGCGTGGCTATCTGTGTGTAATTTTAAAATTCATTTCTCAGCTGCCCCTAATTAAGGCCCCTCCCTTTAATCGGAAAACAAAATTCAAAATCGCTTTGGCCAATAAGATAGCGTCTAGCATTCAAAAATGCACGCCCTACAGTTTCTAGAAAATGTGTTTTCGACTTCACGAGCCCACCCGTGATGCTCCACACGTGTCCTTAGATTCTGTATCTCCTAAATTTCAAATTTCCCTGACGTTTTTATATTTCCTGCCCTTTGCAAGTATCACTTTCTAAATAGACATATTATCTTACAGAACTTAAATGCGTCTCGAATTTCAACTTTTAAAGAAAACCAAATGTGCATTAGAAGTTCGCATGACAGATTTATATGATAGTTAGTTTGAGAAACTATTGAAACGAGCCCAAGTACGACAAGAATTTATGATGGCCCGCCCCGGTTATATGAAGTGGCCCTATTGACTGACCCCCTGCCTGGCATCCTTGCTTTCCCTTACGATTTCAAACAAGTGTACATTTGTTTGTGATTTATCATTTTCAAAACAGCCTCCTCCCGACTCCCGTGACAAGAACCATAATTGCAATTATTCGTAAAAATTTTAGTTACATCAATAACATGCTTATTTGTTTTATATACAAATTCGCGACCGTTTCAAAGGAAATATCTAATAAGAAGAAAACAGAGAAAACAAATGTGTCGAAAAATAGTAACATATGTCCAAATAAATTTCTGATAAAGGTAGGCCATGGAAGATAAATTATTACATTATTTACATTAAAATATTGTCCAGTTCTTGAATAGTTAAGTAATATTGAAGATTAATTGGAATATATATCTTACAGCTTGATATGTCACTAACTTCAAAAACTGCTTGGTGTTGTAGATTTTTACACTCCATACCTACCTTTATCAAAAATTTATTTGGACATATGGTATGAAGAAAAAACAACATTGTTTCTTATGCGCTTTAACGGAACATGATGTTAAAAAGTGTACTCTAAAAGGTAGTTTCGAGTATGTACGGGTGACTGTTAATTATACCGACAAAATGAAACAACGATAAGAAGCGATGTCCGAGAGTATGGGAAAAGTGTTAAAAAAATTCTTTCTGCTTTAGTTTTCGAGAAATGATTAATCAAATTAACAAAAATTAGCCCCAAAACGCCCCTAGTTAAAGCGGGACACACATTAAAGCGGGAGACACATTGAGGCGGTTGCGGTGGCGATGGTGGTCACAAGCGTTCAGACAGGAGCGATTACACAAGCTGCGTCCTGTCTACCGCTGGACTATGTTTTACCGCCCAACACTCTGCGGTGGCGATCAAACGTAACAGGTTGCGTTTCACCGTTAACCGCGCGAGAATAATGGAAAATGTTGCGGAAAACTCATTGATCATGTTAAGAATTACAGAGTGCTTTATGATTTAACACATCCGGATTACAAAAATATACGGTATTAGTTGATTGGGTAATATTAGTTCTAATATCTCGTCCAAACATACGAAATTAATTCAAAAATACGCATAAAAACGTTTTTTTATCGTTTCGCAGTTGCGAATATAATTTGTGGGATTCATCCTCGTTTTTGCGATTCAAGTTAATCTCATGGATCCATACTTTCCTCTTTTATCTCTGAATAAATACAATTAAAATCTAAATCGATTCTGTAAAACATCACTTGACTATGACCCTCTTCTGCTTCTGCTAACAAAGCTGTAAGCTCTAAGGGGTGCGGTTTCCTCCTTTAAGAGATCCATGATTGTATTTTTAATTATTATGTATTATTATCCCACAAGTGTTAACACTTACTGCACGTTACTGTATTTAGAAAAATGAATATCATCGCGATTTCAGTGTGTGCACCAGAATCGCTATCGCAACGCCACCGCTACCGCAATCGCCGCTAAGCGAGACACACACTGGGCGGTTGCGGTAGCGTGGCGGTCACAGACATTCACATGCGAGCAATCACAGTAAAGTTACGTAAATTCATTGGCATGTCGCATGTATGTGAACGGTTTTCATCGTCACCGCTATCGCAACCGCATTTGCGATATACAAAAATAAGTCATTGGATTAAAATTCCTGCTACGAAAGAAACACTCCAATAGTGCTAAACAAGAATGGGTAATAAGCAACACAATACCCAACGTTATTGGTGCCATCGATTGCACTCACGTTAAAATTTCCTACGTAGAAGATACTAATGCTTGAAGCAGTAGCATTTACTTCATTTTTATTCATACCACCCATATCTAATAAAAACGTCTTAAAGATAGTATTGCTAGTAGTGTTGTCAAGTCGAAACATTTCATGTGAAATATTTCACATAAATTTCATTTCATTCAAATATTTCGTAATATCCATAAATTTCGTGAAACTTATTTTGAATTTGCCACGCAGAAAATGTCTGCGCATGGTTTGGATTTAGATGGTAATAAGACTGCGATGAATGATGAACAACATGAACTCCACAGAATACAAGTGCATAAACTAACCGTCACATAAGTACCTACATGCACATATGCACCATAACGACATTAAGGTAGTAAGTAAAGGTTAGGTGATATGTTACAGCCGTTACAATTTCTGCTCTCAACGAGCATTAAACGAGTGTACTCTGATTACACTCGAACTAATCCATTGATAAAATGCAGAATGTCAATTTTGAAAAATTGACAATGACCTAATGACAATCAAAAAATTAGATTACAATATGTTTCAATGACAACGAAACGTTTCATAAAATTTTTCAAAAAAATATGTTTCATGAAATTTTTACATCACTAATTGCTAGAATAATGGGAATATATTTCACTGCAGTATTCGTTTTTGATCTTCGCTGCATATCACCACTTCTCCGCCATTTTTGTGTTAGGATGGTAGGGATACATAGTTTTTTGCGATACGGAACACATTACAATTTATACGAAAAGCGTAAATTCACTGATTTGACTCCCTTCTTAGCAGCTCGCACCAACAACTGTCAAACACGTGTATTTTCATCACCAGTTTTCAGGTTCCACATAATTCCGCCTCGCGGCGACTCTTTCGTTCAAAGACGCGAATATAAGAAAATATAAGGTTATTTTCAACAGAACAGCGAACTAGTTCGGAACCGTTAAAAACAGTTGCCCACCGAAATAATGACCTCTTTTAACGGTACCGTCAAATGTACAATTTGCATGACTACCTGCTTTTAACGGTTCCGGACTAGTTCGCTGTTCTGTTGGAAATAACCTATAGACTTCAGGCTGTAATAGTCCCGAGACGGTCCGACAATATATTAGAAACAAAATTTCGTTAGTCAGTTTTTTTTTATGTACCGTCTACATCGACAGAAAATCCTATTTTAAAATGTTATGAATGGAAAGCTTGCTCATTTGTAGAAATAAAAATTATTATATTGCAATAGGTTGGAGTTTTTACAATATTTTTAAGTTTTTAATATTCAAACTTTCTTATTAAATATTTAGTTTAGATATTCAACATGGCTGGACAGATTTTTAATATTCATCGGAACGCTGTGTGGGATGTCCACTGGCATTTGTATGCCAATAATGATGTGGTTCTTCGGAGACGTGACCGGAAGTATCGTGGATTACGCCGGATCCAAATTTATTTCACTTACCCCCGAACAACAGGAACTGGAGAAAGACAAATTGATGTCTTCTGTGAAAATGTTTGCCATTTCTACCACCTGCCTCGGCTTTGCCACTATCATCTTGACGTATATATCAGTTTTACTCTTCAGTTACACCTCTATAAGACAGGTGATGTTTTGATAAAGATAAGTCTGAGGACCTACTTAATTTTTCTTTTTAAACAGATTGAAAAAATACGGTCCCTCTACATGAAGCACGTGTTGAATCAAGACATCTCTTGGTATGACGTAAATCCAACGGGAGATTTCTCCAGCCGGATTACAGAGTAAGCGTACAGAATTTTTTAATTAGTGCATATAAAGTGTGGTATAATTTTAGAGATTTGGGGAAAATTGAAGAAGGACTTGGAGACAAGGTTTCCACTTTGCTCTATTACATGTCTACGTTTGTTTCTGGTATTATGATGTCGTTCATTAAAGGCTGGGAATTATCATTGATTTGCTTAATTTATTTACCATTATCCATGATAGGAATGGGCATCGTATCATGGGTATGTGTAATAATGTGTTACATAACGAGAATTGTAAATAGCCTAATACGCACGCTCGGAGAAGTTGCGCACGAGCCGCGTAGCTGCGAGTGGAAGTAATTCCACAAGTGCGTAACTGCTTTACAACTCGAGTTTTATACTATACTTTATCTACGACCACAAAAATTAACTTATTATTCAAGTTCAAAATAATCAGCAATGGCAGTTGCAATTTCGACAACTGTCAATCTAATGGGATGCGTCTACGTAGAACTAACTACAAGCGTGCGTAACTTATGCGTTATACGTAATTTGTCATTTACAGTAGTGGTCGTAGGTAAATAGAAAAGAATTCTACCTTGTCCAAAAAGACGTTAACGTAATAAGAACTATTTAATTCTTAGTTAATTACCCAACTATCTATACTTATAAATTTTCTATAACATAAAGGAAATTGATCCGTCAAAGATTTCAATTTCAGTTGACATCAAAATTTGCTCAAAAAGAAATGGAAGCTTATGGTTTTGCTGGAGCGATTGCGGAAGAGGTATTAAGTGCAATAAGAACCATCGTAGCATTCGGAGGCCAACAGAAAGAAATGGGTCGCTACAAAGAACATCTTCGCACAGCACGTGATAACAATATTAGTCGTTCCCTTTTCACGGCTATTAACAATGGCTTGATGTGGTTCTTGGTGTATGGATCTTACGCGCTGTCATTTTTCTACGGTGTTAAGTTAATAATAGACGAGCGTGGCCTACCAGAAGATCAAGTTGTATATACACCAGGGAATATGATCACAGTAAAGAACAATGCAGCTACTAAATAATTCAGGATTTCTTACCAATTGTTTCAGGTGTTCTTTGGGATATTGATGGCCACTTGGAATTTTGGACAATGCGCTCCTTACTTTCAAATATTCAGTATTGCATGTGGTGCTGCGACGAAAATTTACAATGTTATAGATAATGTACCTATTATAAATTTATCGAAAGGACATGGGAACAGGTTGCCGCACATTAAAGGGGACATTACTTTCAGAGATGTTTGTTTCACGTATCCTTCGAGACGAGATGTTCCGGTATGTATTGAAAACTATGCATGGAAATCACATGGAAGTCATTTCTGAATTTTTTGCTAAGTCTCTTCCAGAATTGAAGCCACACACCATTTAAGTTTATATACCGCGTGTCCCAGAAATGCATGTAAAGCTTCAGGTAAACCTATTCCTCTATATTTTCTCATTCTAAAACCGCAAAAAACGGTTCCCAGGGTAATGTACTTTTCTTTTACGAACCCTCGAAACAGAGCACTTTTAACAGAAAACTGCGAAGTAGGTAAACGGCTGAAAACGGAACGGAAAATGTAATTAAATCAGTAAGGAAATCATTAACAGAAAATAATTTAAACGCCTACGACTACTTTTTGGGTTACTGTTAAAAACAGCAGTGCAGAGAACAGTAAAATAAATATTTAATTAAGGCGTTGGATTTGCTACTACATACTTGAAATTTATTTAGTCTGAAGCCCTTCTGTAAATCGAATTAACTGCATACATAAGCAACGTTAACAAGTTTACCAATCTTTTTTTACCTCGTATTTTGTCTCGTGAGCTGAAACTAACAAACCCTGAGAATTAATTTTTGCATTTTTGGGACGCTTAGGGAATGTAGAAAAGAAATACCTGAAGCTTTATATGCATTTCTGGGACACCCGTATATACAGTGGTTTTCATAAAGTTCGTAACAAAATGGGAAAAATTTTTATTATTGGCTTTTGGGAAAAAAAACCGCACTTAGTTCGTGCGCCAATCAAAGTAAAAGAAAACACAATTCCATCCAACCAGTCATTTAAAATATGGCTGGAAACTTAAAAAGTAGAAAGTCTCGAAAATGAAAAATTGCGATAATTCAAAAGTTATTAATCTTTTTCTTCTAGAATCGATATACTCAGATAAAATTAAGTGTAATCAACAACGTACAGTGTCTAAATATAATAATTTGCTAGAATTATGACCAAGAATTCATTTCCTTAGAATGTTAATTTATGTGATCTTAAAATTAAAATGCTGTTTTAAATCCTTCAGAAACAAATATCATCTCGTTCCTTGATCTTTTTATTGACAGCAAAAGCAAAAAAAAATCTTGACAGTTATCGTCATTTGTTTTCCTATAAGGAAGTACTTATAGACTTATACACTATTTACCATAAAACAGGTATCATTTATTGTTCGGCAACTGTTTATTACGTCCTTTCATGTTAATTATTTACTTATTTCTTTTTATTTTTTCTATTATTTTGAAAAATAAGTGTTTTTTGCGACACAACATTAAACACAGGAAAAAAGTTCTTTCGAAATTTATTACAGTAATTATACCATTGCATTTAAAAAATAAAAGTTGACAGCTGTCATGCAGTTGTCTTAAATGTATTAAAGACGCAAGATATGGTATATTGTAGAGTTTTTTCTGCCACTTCATTTGATTTTTTGACCGCTCAAATCTGACAATAAACATCGCCACTATTCGCGTAGGCGTTTTTTTGGACTCGGCCTGTATATACAGGGTGAGTTTTTAAGCGTCCCTTCTTTCATACTTCATTTATAGAATTTTTTCTTTCACAAGAACATTCTACCTATTGAGCAGTAGAACCTTAAATTATTTTGATATATACAAATTATGACAGCATGCAGCAGACTGTTTTTAAATGAATCACACTGTGTATTTTCTTACAGAGAGACATAACACTTGATTCTCTAAACAGTAGCAGTAGCACATAAAATATTTGTATTTATTTAACCAACTACGAGTAAATTAATTTTTTGTTAAAAACGATTTGACTTTCAATTTCTCTTGAAATACTTACTGTAAACGTATTGTTTGCCGTTAAGCAATTAAAATTGGTAGTGATATAAATTAAAAAATAAGGAATAACCTATGTTTGAATTGGCTTCCGGTTGGAACCGCGTCACGTTGACTTCTTGTACTGTCGACGTTTCGTTCTTCATTGCAGAAGAACTTCTTCAGGGCTGCTGCTGCTGGTGGTATTGCTGCTGCTTCTGGTTAGTCGTTGAGACTGAGTGGGTATGTCTGTTGTGGTATTTATAGTGATCGGTGGGGGTAGTGAGTCGGGACGGTGACCGGGGATTGGTCTGTTTGGGCGTGACGGAGCGTTAATGAGATGTTTCCAGGCATTGTGGAGGTAAAAGCCAGTGTCACGGTTCAAATTATTGGGATGTTTGAGAATTTCTATGGGTTCACGGATTTTACGATTGAAAAAATGAGATGAGCGGGCTAGAAGTTTTGTGTCGGAGAATAGGATTTGGTGACCGGTTTCTAGTTTGTGTTCAGCTAGGGCCGAGCCAGTTGTTTGTAGTAGTCTAGTACAGCGTTCATGTTCAGAAACACGAGTACTAACAGACCGTTTTGTTTCACCGATGTATACACGTCCACAGGAACAAGGAATTCGGTACACACCTTCGGATTGTCAGGTTCAGTGGAGGAATTGGGGTGAGATGACGAGATATGAATTTTTGGATGTCGTGCTTTTTGTAGTTGTTATTGAGAAGGACTTTTGTTACGTGGTTCAGTTCAGTTTGAAGTGAAGAGGGTTCTGATAGGGCAAAGGCACGGCTGACTAGTGAGTTAATGACTGACTGTTTTTGAGAAGGATGATGGTGTGAATGTGCATTCAGATAGGGATCAGTATGGGTTGGTTTGCGATACACAGAGTGTCCTAATCTACCGTTAGGGAGGCGGCTTACTAGGATATCAAGGAAAGGTAAGTGGCCGTCAGATTCATATTCCAAAGTGAAGCGAATGTCAGGATGTTGAGAATTTAGGTGTTCAAAGAAGTTGCTGAATGAACCAACACTTGGGTTTAAATGGGAAAGAAGTGAGGGCTTGTTGTTCGAATGCTTCCATAAAAATGTTGGCTACTATTGGGGAGAGAGGAGAGCCCATGGCTGTGCCTGAGACTTGTTCGTAATATTGATCACGGAACATGAAATAGGTAGAGGTTAAGCAACATTCTATTAAGGGAATTAAGTCTTCGGGTTGGTTATGGACTGTGAACAGTTGTTGGATGATTATGATGGTGTCAGTCACTAGTCAGCCATGCCTTTGCCCTATCAGAACTCTCTTCACTTCAAACTGAACTGAACCACGTAATAAAAGTCCTTCTCAATAACAACTACAAAAAACACGACATCCAAAGCGTTTTTATTCCTTCTTTGTATTCTTTTAACTGATCTCTCATCGCCATCTTCATCTCTATTAATACATCTAGCTTATTCTCTCTATTTTTATCGTCCATGTTTATTTGTTATTTTGCTCTTTTCTTGTTTTTATTTTTATTTTTATAACTGAACTTTCGCCGTTCGTTAAGCCTTAGTACGGCCTAGTTATCTTCGCTATAAATAACCGGTGTTACCGTGCAAAAAGTCCGATCCCGGCTGTCCTGTCGGAGGTCACACCTGCATTAGTGACACGCGCTTCGTACGTTTATTATATTTTACCGATTTAAGATCTAAAAATTTTGCCTACCTCGCTTTATTTTGTTTTAATATATACTCCACTTCTACATCCCACGTTATATCACTTTCTTGTGAATTAACTGCTCAGGACCCAATTGCTCCCAAATATTTGAGTTTAATTAAGAGCAATCTTTCCACTCACTTTACTTGAAACTAGCCGAACAGAGAAATCCCCTAGGTAGGCTAAAAATTCCCAAATTATGTTTCGTTTCAAAATCGTCCAGATCTTTTCTAAAACGGACCAAAAATGCTCTCAATAATTAATTCAAGGTCTCACTTTGATGCTTTCCTAGGTTTCTTTGGTTATTCTGGCGAACTTTTTTTTTGTGATTTATTTAAGTCTTTTTTTGGCGGTTTATAGAAATTCGTTCATACTGCGTCCCATTACTCAGTGCCTATTTACGTTGTCCTTTCATTATACCTTTTTAAATAACCTGACTATCCACAGTTCCCACTGTAATGTTTCAGATCTTTGCTTAGATATACTAGGATAACTATACAAACTTTTTACATAATTTTGGCCGACAGCCACGGGCAAGACTCTGGGCATATTTTATCAAATGTGTTAGGCTCTAAATTTCAAGTTTTCACAATATTCAAACCAAATGCGGATTTTCATGGCGTATTATCCGATGTAACTAATTTATGCTCTGATCTTAACGAGTATGATTTTGTTATTGTACTGGCGGGAACAAATAATGTACATAAGGGAACTCCACTGCAGAATGAAACGTTGAATAACTTACGTGCATTATTTGGAACCATAAATTTTATATTTATATCCGTACCTTACTGGGAGGGTAAACCTGTTTTAAATGACCAGATTTATAAATTTAATAGTAAATTGTATAATTATATCAATTCGCATGATTTCGAATCAAACTATTTTGTTGAAATAAATTCTGTTACCACCTACAAAGACAAGGTCAAGCATGGCCTACATTTAAGTAAGAAGGGCAAATATAAATTATTTCAGCACGTGGGAAAGCTAATATTACGAATATTTTCTAGACAACCTCATAATTATATAAACCTTAATAATCTAACATAAATTGATAGTTCACAAAATTTTCAGAGGGTCAAAACGTATGTAAAAACAGCCTAGTTTTTAACATTCTCCATTTAAATATTCGTAGCCTACGATCTAAAGTTACACTTCTTGAGGGTTTAATACAAGAAGTTTCCTTCCCAGGTATTATATGTTTGAGTGAACACTGGTTATTGGATGGCGAAATAACAAACTTTTTTCCCATTGGCTATAATTTAATAAACAGTCACTGTAGAGTCTCAAATAAAGGCGGCGGTGTTTGCATTTTCGCCAATTCAAAAATTAAGGTCTATCCCTTAGTCTGTAATGTTAGTTGTGAAGAAAAAGATTTTGAGTATACATGTGCTCAGTTTACAATCGGTAACTCCAAACATATTATTGTCTGTGTATATAGGTCACCTAGTGGCAATATAAATGTCTTCATTGATAAACTTTTTATTGTACTTCAAAGTATCACAAGAAATAATAATATTGTAATTGTCTGTGGTGATTTTAACGTAAATTTTGCAGAAACTACTAAAACATCATTAGACATATTCAATGTTTTCAAATCATTTGGTCTTGCACCATATGTGCATCGACCTACCAGAATCACTGGCACCTCGTCTACCTTAATTGATAATATATTTGCTTCAAAATCTGATTCATCTGATCCTTAATTGCTGTATATCTGATTCAATATTATCAGATCACTGTTATCAAATATTATCAATTAAGAACCTAAACAATAATCACAATTCTGATAAGATAATCTATAGAAGGAAATTTACTGCACCAAATATTACACGTTTTAAGTCAATTTTAGAAGGTGAACTATGGAATAATGTTTATGATATAGGTGATGCAAATGAATCATTTAATAACTTTTATCAAACTTTTCTAAGGCACTTTAACGCTTCATTTCCTTTAACTAAATGCTGCCTCCTCACTAGCAAACCTAATTTTCCGTGGTTTAACAACGATTTGCATAAATTAGCTTGTGACTTAAGAGGATTGCATGCTCTTTGTAAAAAGTACAAGGAACCCTATTTAATAAATATATATACTAATAAAAAGAAAAATTACATAACAGCCTTAAAGGAAGCCAAAAAGCAGTACCTAGGAAACAAAATTCTAACGTCCTCTAATAAATCTAAGACTACGTGGGACATTGTTAGAAATTTAGCAAACACAAAAAAGAATTCTGGTTTTAATATGTCCCTATTCTCCGAAAAATTGAGTACCGACCCAAACATTGTAACTGAGTTGTTTAATAACCACTTCAGTAGTATAATTTCCAATATGGATTATAAGCAAAGTAATAAAAAAAACACAATCCAATTTATGAATGATCAAAATATGTTTTTAGTGCCTACCGATGAAGAAGAGGTGAGATCTACTATTAAACAAATTTCTAACAAAAGTTCTGCGGGAATCGATGAAGTGCCCTGTTCTTTGCTTAAAGAGGTCTCTTGTTACATAACTGTTCCGTTAGTACATCTTATAAACAAATTTTTTTCAGAAGGTACATTTCCAAACTAATTAAAATGCGGGAAAATTTTACCGGTTTATAAAAAAGGTAATCATACTGATGTTAATAATTACAGGCCTATTTCCCTCCTACCGGCTTTTAGTAAGATTTTTGAAAAAGTTCTAAATAGAAGATTGGTATCTTATTTATCTAAACATGAAATATTAAATAAAAATCAGTTCGGCTTCATCAGTAATGTTTCAACCAAAGATGCCATTTACAATACTTTAACGCATATCCATGATAACTTAGATAAAAAAGATAATGTAACTGGTATATTTTTTGACCTTTCCAAAGCTTTTGACTTTCTAGACCATAATATACTTTTAAATAAAATGGAGAGGTACGGCATACGAGGCCTTGCCTTGAATATTTTTCGGTCGTACTTATGTAATCGGAGTCAAATTGTCTCAGTTTCTTCAGAAATTGACGGAATAACTAAAACCTATCAATCATCTGAATCACCCATTCATCGCGGGGTCCCGCAAGAATCAATATTAGGACCAACGTTATTTTTAATTTACGTTAATGACTTGTCTCTATCTTTTACATCAGGTCAACTATCGCAGTATGCAGATGACACAAATATAATTGTAGTCGATAATACTATTGATGGAGTGTCAGAAAAAAGTTCTGAAATTATTAATAAGATGAATGAATGGTGCTTGAACAATAGTCTTCATCTTAACATGGACAAAACTAATATCGTTTCATTTAAAAAACAAGTAGCTGATTACAGTGTCTACGTCAAATAAAATAATAAATCTTTGCCAACGTCAAACACAGTCAACTTTCTTGGTCTTTTTCTTGATGCTAAGCTGGATTGGAATGAACATTGCAGTAAATTAAGTAATAAATTATGTTCTGCTTATTATGCCTTAAATAATTTAAGAGGCAATGTGGGAGAAATTTGTGTTAAAACATTTTATTTCGCGTACGTCGAATCAAGACTACGCTATGGATTAATGTTCTGGGATCCTCTAGTCGCACTAAAAGTGTTTTTTTGATACAAAAAAGAATTATCAGAGTTATGTGCGGAGCGCCAACGAACAGCCTATGCAGACCGTTATTTCAACAATTGAAAATATTGCCCCTGGATAGCTTATATATTTTTGAACTTGCGACATTTTTAAAGCAACATGAGCACATGTATTCTCGAAATTCAGATATATATCACGACATGACAACCAGACATTGTAATGATTTTTGCATTCCAAGTCACAAGTCTGCATTATATCAATGCGGTGCTCATTATAAAGCAATAAAAGTTTTCAATGCGTTACCGTCGAACATTAAAAACACAAACTTTAAACATTTTAAAATCTTACTTAAAACATACTTACATACCATGAACTTTTATCATATTAATGAATTGATTAACCAATCCTAATGATTAGTGCCCTCTCGAACTCATATGATACTCTCTATGTTATAAGTGATAATTTGTGTACCTTTTGTGATATACTTGTTATATTTTTATGTTTTAGTACTATTCACTAATCTATTATTATATTGTGTGCTTGACAATGTCCATATTTAAGGACTAATTTTAATTTTAATTTAATTTAATTCTTAACTGCATTTCAACCTGACAATGTCCACATCTACCTGTTGATCAGTGACAATAAACATATTATTATTATTATTATTATTATTATTAAGTTCCTCATTCTCCTTAAGAGGCCTTTTACAAAGTGCTAATTTTTAAAAAAGTTTTTCTGAGTAACCATTGTAAATTATAAGCTGAAATCTTCAGTACGCATTCATGAGACAATTATCTAGGTCTCACGTTGACATTTTTTTTCAATTTTTTTTTTTGGAAAATATCAAATCGATGCCTCAAAAACTATAGAAAATTTGGAGAAAAACGATAACGTGAGACCTAGATATGATGTTCTACAGCATATTTAAAAAAAACCAGTTCTATGAATTTAATAATAGTTGAGAAAAACAGCTTCAAAATTTTAATAATTGTAATAATTAATTGTAATACAGCGCCTCTAACGGAGAACTGTCTAAACTACAAATTTCGTATTCGGGGGCACATTAACATATTCAATTTGAGGTTTAATAAGTTTTCAAAATTTTTTGTGCAGATACTCAAGGGAGTCGATTTAAAAATAAATGCCGGCGAAACAGTTGCATTAGTTGGTAGTTCCGGTTGTGGAAAATCCACGTGCATACAACTTATTCAACGATTTTACGACCCCACTTCCGGAACCGTAAGTAGAAAATATAACTTACATCACCATTTAGTTATAATTCCGTTTACTTTATTTTAGGTAGCAATCGATGACTATAACCTGAAAGATCTCGATTTGCATTGGATGCGAAATCAAATTGGTGTGGTAGGTCAAGAACCAGTATTATTTGCTACGACAATAGCGGAAAATATTAAGTTTGGAAATCAAAAAGCTAGCGAAGCGGATATCGAAAGGGCGGCGATGAAAGCAAACGCTCATTCATTTATCGTGTCTTTACCCCAAGGATACGATACAGTAATTGGAGAACGAGGTGCACAGCTTTCGGGAGGACAAAAACAACGAATCGCAATTGCGAGGGCGCTGGTACGTGAACCTGCAATCTTGTTGTTGGATGAAGCTACATCTGCTTTGGATACTAGCAGCGAAGCTCAAGTTCAAAAGGCCATCGATTCGGTGAGAGACTTAATTATTAAATTTTAGTGTATAACGAAAATCGTTTTCGGCTAGGCAAGCAAAGAATGTACAACAATCATTGTCGCACATCGCTTGTCAACGGTCAGAAATGCAAATAGGATCATAGTTTTTTCCGATGGTAAAGTCGTAGAAGAGGGTACACACAAGGATCTCATGTTAAAAAAAAAGTTTTATTTCAATTTAGTTACCGCACAAGTATCAACGAACGAATTGATTGAAGAAAGCAATGGTAATAATTTGTAATTTTACGATACACAAAAATTTATGTTTTTGTGTTATTAGACGAAGAAATTGAGAACAGTTTTGACAACAACGAAGAGTCCTATTTGGAACATAAGTTATCTTTAGTATTGGAAGAAGTGGAAGAAGTAACTACTGAAGTGACGGGGTCTGTAGGGTCAGCACTGTGGAATATGTTAAAGCTTAATCGGCCAGAATGCTTTCAAATTATTTTGGGTTGTATCTGCGCGGGAATTTCGGGGGCTTCACTTCCGCTCTACTCGGTCGTTTTTGGTAGTGTTGTTGGGATTTTGGCAAATCCTGACTCGGAAGTTGTACGTTATGAAGGTAACAAATTCAGCTTGTTCTTCTTCTTGATTGGTGTAATCACAGGGTTAGCTGCGTTTCTGCAGGTATGCTTGCTTTTTCAAATTATTAAGTAGTGTCTATGTCATTATGTTTCAGTGGTTCATGTTTGGTATAGCTGGCGAGAAATTAACTATGAGAGTTAGAGCGACAATGTTTGAAAGTATGCTTAAACAGGAAATCGCTTGGTTCGATCGACGAGAAAATGGTGTTGGAGCACTTTGTGCAAAATTATCAACAGACGCATCACACATACAAGGTGTATGTATTTACTAACATGAAAATATATAATTCTATTTGGACAATACATTCAGAAATTTTAGGCGTCAGGACAACCAATTGGCACAGCATTAAATTCTTTGTCAACGCTAGGTTTAGCTATTGGTATCGCAATGGCTCTTCACTGGAGGCTCTCTCTTGTTACGTTATCATTCGTGCCTTTCATATTTTTAGCCATATACTTTGAGCAGAAGGTGATTAGGCAAGACACTTACGGTAGCAAAGGTGCCTTGGAAACGTCGACTAAGGTATTAATTGAAGTATTTACCAAATCAGTAAATTTTCTGTTTTAATGTAACAGATAGCTGTTGAGGCGATTGGTAATATACGAACAGTAAACTCACTTTGCTGTGAAGGAACATTCTATAGGATGTACAAAAATATGCTTGTTCCGCATTACCAGACGTGCAAGAAAGGATCGCACTTTAGAGGAATTATACTTGGCATGGCGCGAAGCTTGATGTTTTTCTCATATGCAGTTGCTATCTACTATGGAGGAATACTGATTTTAGATGAAAACCTTGACTACTCAATTGTATTTAAGTAAGAACACTAAATTAAATGTGTTTACAAATAAGAGGAAATTACACCAAATTCATAAAGCAATCAGTAATTAAGTCATTTGGTCATAATATTAAAAAAGAATATCGGCGCATACTTACGTATAAACTCAATCAAAGAAAAGACAAACATTTCAAAACAAATTATACAGGATGTCCACCGAGTGCCGCGGTCTTCTCTATCGTCTATAGTATATAAGATATTATTCAGATTAGTGTCACTACTTTTACAGTTTTATATTTCTTATGATCACAAAGTGCATTTTAATAATGAAAAGTTACGTGACATAGGAGAAAAACAATAATACAAAACTGTAAAAGTACTGTGACACTAATCTGAATAATTGTTGTGTCAATTCAAAACTTATAGCAACTGTTTTCCTCTTTTCTAGCAAACGGCAACGTGATTCTAAATTTTATTTTTTAAAATTATTATTATTATAACTATTTAAAGTTGGTTCTTGTCCGATGAAAATTGTATCACAAAATCTTTTAACCGGACACTAAATAGCGCACAAAACACTTAACGTTTCGCCGTCGTTCGACAGCTTCGTCAGATGTGAAAAATATAAACATGTTGTCAAAATAAACAAGGTTGTCAACGGAAACTGAAAAAGTAACTTGATTTTTTTTTTAATCTAAAAATAATTTTAAACATAACAATTATTTTATTTTAATAAATGTTAAAAAATTGACAGATCAATATTCTATTTAAGGAATCGAGAGAACTACAAAATGTATCGTTTAAATTTGCAAAATCAGTACGTTTGTTAATAGAATTCGACGACATTTTTATTTTACACGTTTCTATAAAACGTCTTTTGAAAATATTAGACTCGTAATATAAAATATTAGTATTTCCAAAATCAAAATTATGGTCATTTTCTAACGAATGTTCAACAAGCTATTTAGTGTCCGGCTAAAAGATTTTGTAATATTATTACAACGTTTGCTACCTACCTGCGAAGATAGGCAGTAGTTTTACATCGGGTTGAACTTCTCCGATGTTGCCAGCCAGCTGCAATGGGACGGGGGGGTTCAATTCCAAAAACGCGAAGGCCAAAATCAAAAATAGGCGCCACTTAATTTTTTTTGAAAATGAGGGGAAATAAAAATTAAGAAAACCCGTTACATCTAGAACACTTTAGTTTACTCAACCACAAAATATGTATATATAAACAAATAAGTAATACACTGACAACAACCACAAAAAAAAATAAAAAATAATTAGTTTACAACATATTTAAATCATAAATCATACAAGAGATTACAATCATCGGTTAACTGTACGTGACAACGTTCGTCTACTTTATCTGATTTAAATTTACACCGGAGTGTACGCAATAAGATGCATGTTTAATTGCGGCAAAATCAAAGAAAAGAGTCGGCAATTCAAATCGCGAATCAACGCTCAGAACTATCAAAAAAAAATTATAACGCTCCAACCTTTATTCCGTCGGTGTCCGATTAGTTTGTCGGCGTCTGTGTGGAAATGCCGCCGCGGCCCCTTTGAAGTGTGCCGACTGCCGCGTAGAGAGGCGAGGGAGGGAACTTCCGATGTCGCAATTCGCAGTGCACCTGCACAATCCGGAAAAACGTAATCCAACAAAACTAACTCTTGCTAAAAGTCCGCAATAAAAGCCTATAAGCGAAAAGAAAACGATCGTAAGGGCCAGATCGAGAAACGCAATTCGTATTGACTTACCCGGATTATTAACCGGACTGCCATAAGTCGCAGTATAGATGCGGCTTTCCCGTTGTTGACTGGGCCAAACAAATTCGACAAAAGCCGTTCATATGCACTTTCACCCTCTTTGGTGAAACGGGTACAACAAAGCGATAACAAAAAAAACAAACGTGCGGCCCAGGAAACGGATGAAACTTTTATGAGACGGTGGCGTACTTCTCGATCGGTGGAAAAGAACAGAAAGCTACGAGAGAGAGAAACACGTTCAATTTTACCATTGGCGGAGTTTTCCTAGCAACTGGGAGAACCAATCAGATCAATGTGTACAACGACGTGGTTTCCAAGAAACCATCCGACACGTCGAATTTCGCCTATACAGGGCGTGTTCGGAACAGTAATGAAAACTGAGCAGTGACAATGCATATACAGGGTGTATTCGAAACAGTAATGAAAAATGAACTGTAACACGTTATTTAGATATTTTCAAAGTAAAGAAAACTGGGAATTATTTTAACAAGAACATTTTCAATTACTTAGAAGAAAAAGTAAAACATATTCATTGATTTATCAGTAAATCAAAACAGGAGAACCGATTAGGTTCAATATTGAAAGAAAAATAATAATTAATGTTTGTCTCGCGATTTCTTCAATTTAGACAAATACATTTGGCGTTTTATGAAAGCTTATTAAAACATTGTTTCACGAAAGTTTAGATATACTGGATGTGTGTTCCATTTGAAAATTTTGAGAAAAAGTCTCTTTTGCAAAATTGAACACTCTGTACACATAATAACTGATAAACCAAAGCTGAAATTTCTCTAGAAAGGATATTGTATTGACTACTTACAAAAATTCACGACAAAATGTAAATAAATAACAAGCGCTCATAATACAGCACTTTTTTGCACTTAATCATCAAAATCTTACAGTGTGATGATCTTACAGTCTGGTGATTTTGGATTGTTGGCATTGTAAACACTGCTTGGTCCATTTTCTAGCATCTTTCCTGATCCCGGGCCAGACGAATTTCTGTGTTAATAGCTTGACTGATGCACTTGCTCTGGGGTGTGACAGTTGATGTAGGCTGATGGTTGTGTGACGAACGGTCTAGCTATGTTGGTGGATATGTCACAGTATAATGAGACAGGTGTGTCTGGGATCTGGATTTGCTTTAGGACAGAACTGGGATTCCAACAGGGATGCCAACTCTTCATCGGTGCGTTGACTTTCTGCTAACATTTCGTGGTTGATGCTCTTGGAGATTGACTCTATTCTTGAGAGTGTGTCAGCGACAACGTTGTCTATTCCGGAAACGTGTCGGATATCTGTTGAGAACTGATCGATGTGTCTGAATTGCCTGGGTGTGCATTTTTCTAATTTTTGTTTAAATGCAAAGACCAATGGCTTATGATCTGTAAAAATTGTGAACTGGCGTCCTTCTAGCAGGTGTTGGAAGTGTTTGATTGTTAGGTAGATCGCTAATAGTTCTCTATCGTAAGCGGAATACTTCTTGCTTGTTGCAGATAACTTCTTTGAAAAGAACGCTAATGGTTGCCAACCTTGTTCTCGTTGTTGTTGGATAACGCCTCCTACTGCGGTGTCTGAAGCGTCTGTTACAATTACCAACTTGTTGGCTACGTTCAGATGTGCTAGAAGTGCACTAGAAGTGTAGCTTTTGATAGTTCATGTTTACAGTTGTCAAATGCTGTCTTGGCTTCAGTTGTCCAAGAAATTGATTTGTTGCCTTTGATTAGATCATTCAAGGGTGCTTGTATTTTAGCCAGTTGTGGTATGAAGCGTCGATAGTAATTTTTCATCCCCAGGAAACGTCGGAGTTGCTTGGCAGACTGCGGTTGTGGAAATGATTGTATTGCTTCAACTTTCTCCGGCAGTGGTTTGGTATCTTGTTGTGAGATATGGTACCCCAGGAACTTTAGCTCGTTTACACCGAAAGTGCATTTTGTAGGGTTGATTGTCACCCCATATTGTTCTAGTCGTTTGAATAGTTGTTTCAAGTGTGATATGTGTTCTTCTTTGCTTGTAGATGCGACGAGTAAGTCGTCTATGTACACGTAGCAGAAATCTAGTTCTCTGGTGACTTCGTCCATGAATCTTTAGAATGTCTGTGCAGCGTTGCGTAATCCAAATGTCATAACTGGAAATTCGAAGAGTCGGAATGGTGTTGTTATTGGTACGTCCTCTTCTGCTACGGGTATTTGGTTGTAAGACCGGATTAAATCGATTGATGAGAATATCCTTTTTCCCGCTAAACTGTGAGCGAAGTCTTGGATGTGAGGGATTGGGTATTTGTCTGGGATTGTTTTAGCGTTGAGGGCTCTGTAGTCACCGCAGGGTCTCCATTCTGCATTTTTCTTGCTTTCCAGGTGTTGTGGTGCGGCCCAGGAGCTTTCAGAAGACCTGGCAATTCCGAGTTGTAGCATGGCGTCGAACTCTGCTTTGACGATCTTGTATTTGTCCGAAGCTAAACGCCTCGGCTTGCTGCTTGCTGGAGGACCAGGAATGGTTCTGATGTGGTGTTTCGTGGTGTGTTTTGTGTCAACGGGGATACCTTTGGAATGTATGAGGCCGGGAAACTGAGCTAGGAGTTGGTGATAATCTGTGTCGGCATTTATTGCACTTACCTGTAGATGTTCGCCAGCTGACACTCTGCCTGATGTCTTCAGGGTGGTTCTCCTGTCCACGAGTTTCCCATTTCTTACATCTACTAGCAGGTTATAATGTGTGAGAAAGTCCACTCCAATGATGGGCCTGGGTACATCAGCGATGATGAACTTCCACGGGAAATTTCGTCGTAGTTGCAAGTCGACAGTTAGTGTTATAGTGCCGTAAGTGTTGATGACGCTGTTGTTAGCTGCGTATAACTTGTATGCAGTGGCTACTCTTTTTTCGTGTAGAGCTTTCAGAGGAAAAACACAGAGATCTGCTCCTGTATCGATCAAGAATTCCAGTCGCAGTTTTCTGTCGGTGATGAACAAGCGGCGTGGAGTTTGTTGCGAGTCACTGGCCGCCGTTAGTGACCGCTGTTGGAGTTTTCCTGTTTACTGGGTCGGTAGTTGCACGGTGGGGTGCATTTTTGGGCATTGTGGCCGAATTTGTAGTGGTACCAGCACTTCCCTGTGCTTTGTTTGTCTGCTGAACGTTGCCTACCTGTTGATTGTTGTCTAGGTGTGGGTTGCTGCTTGGATTTTGACCTGCCCCGGGTGTTCGTGGTGAGGTTATTTAGCTGTTGCTGTAGCCCCTGTATTAGAGACTGCATTTTGTCTTCCACTCTTTTGATTGCTGCTTGGAAGTCGGTTTGGTTGGTCAGCAATGGCGAGGTTGGCTGCTTAACTTCTGACACAGATGAGTACGTTTTTTGGTGTGCACTTGTCTCTTCAATAGCATCTGCCAGTCTCGCGATGTTTTCTAGCCCGTAGTTACTTTGTGTGGTGAAAATAGCTTAGGTTGAGGATGGTAGTCGTTCCAGCCAGATTGACTGCAGAAGTGTTTCTGTGATGGTGGTGCCTGCGAGGTTCTGTAGGTGCCCCAGGAATTGGGAGGGTTTGCGGTCTCCTAAATCTTCGTGTCCCAGTAGGCGACGAATTTTCTGCTCTTGGCTACAACTGAGGCGGCGAACTAGCTCGCTTTTTATTTTTTCGTATTTGTTGTTTGTTGGCGGGTTTGTGAGTATGTCACGTACTTCTGCGAATATTTTGGAGTCCAAGGTTGGCGGCAACATAACTAAACTTAGTTTCATCGCTGGTGATGCCACTCAGTGAGAAATTGTGTTCCAGCTGGATGAACCAGACCACTGGGTCGTTTGGCCAGAAAGGTGGGACCTTCAGTGATATTTTCTCGATCCTTGGTATTGTGTTTACTGCTGCTGTGGCTGCAGTAACCGTGTTTTGTTCGTTTTGTGACATGTTGGCTATCGTCGAGGGTCACCAATTTGAGGGTTGTTGTATTCTTTAGCCAAACAATTGATTGTCACAAAAACAAAAAGAATCTTTAGTAATAACAATAATGCAAGGGTGTTAATATGTCAGATCGCCTGATGGTTATGAGCACGGTGTACGGAATGTCTATGGAGATGAGTTTGTAGTTGCCTTGGTGCAATGGTTGCAGGTGGTGGACGTGCAGGACCGGATTCCTTGGCGGAGTGGTCGCTGATAAGCGGGCCGTGTGATGGATGACGTCTTCTGACCGGACGCTCTTCTTTTCTGGCGTCGGAGGAAGTGGTGAAACGGCGCGGAGTATTCTGCTGATGCGTTTCAGTGCCCGACGAAGCTGGATAGTTGTAGGTGTTTGAGGGCCATGAAAACCAGGATATCTCGACCTTTCGGCTGACTTTGGGCGAGGAGTCACCGACCTTTCGGCTGGTTTTGGTTAGGATGTTCCAACTTTGCAGATGGCTGGGGCAGAATGATCTTCACGCTGCTCCGCACGAGTTTATAGAGCACCCGGCAGCCATCTTGTAGAGGGGCTGCGTGTGGTGTGGAAGGGTGTTAGAGCTTGGTGCGTGGCAATAGTATAGAGATGTGCCGCAGGTGGCGCTGTGGTCGCTACAATATAAATAAAATAGAAACATTCGACGAAAAGTATTACTAACATAATTTATTCACGAGTAGATAACAGTTTCTATGACACGAAAATTGTGACAGAAATATGATAACGTGCCTTTTTTTTTAAATTTCACCTCGTAGTTAGCCGTGAATTATTAGTTGTGAACCAGCATTGCTTGAAACTTAATAAATTGACATACCGTGTCTCTCGGCCATTCTGAGCTATAGGAAATTAACATGGATTGACATACCGTGTCTCTCGGCCATTCTGAGCTATAGGAAATTAACATGGGATTTCAAACATTATTGATTTTTTTATATTCCTAAGACAAAATACGATGAAAATTTACATCGCGTCTGCTAATCTTCGATCGAATACATTACAATTAAATAATTAAAGAAAAAGTTTTTTGAAGATTACAGACTCCCTTTTTAAAATTTGTTATAAACGAAGGCGTTGCGTTGGCATGAGCTCACGTCTTCCGCTCGGAAGCCCCGGGTTCAAATCTCATCGTACCTTTTTCTTTTTTTTTTTAATAATTATTACAACTTTAAATTTATTCACCTACACTATTATTATTAGAAATACTATGAAAAACGTGAAAAATGTAAATGCTAAAAAATTGTAATAATATTCCTATCAAATTTTAAAAAGGAAGTCTTAAAGTGTGACTCTCTTTTTAATAATAATAATAATAATCTTTATTCAGTATTACCGTGAATACAGTTTTGAAACGTCAAACATAAAATAATATATCACAAACAAACAAACAACAAAATGTAGCAAACAGTTGTCAAAGAAAATACATGTAAGTGTAACAAACACGTGAATTAGAATATTACAACCGGCTGATCCAAAAAACTTTGTACAGAGTAAAACGGGTTCGTCTGTAAATATTTTTTTAAAGTATCCTTAAATATTTTATCTGGCAACATCTTAAATTCTCTGGGTAGATGGTTGTATATGCGCAAAAGTTGAGTTTCTACATTTCTTTGAACACACGTAAAGGTTGTTTTAGGCGCGCGTAGAACTGATTTTGAGCACAGACGCGTGTTGTACAGGTGGTCAGTTTCATAGTGTTCGAACAGTTCACCATAGTTACTTTTTACGAAACAAGCACATTGAACGATGTAAATACAAGGAACAGTAAGTATCTTGTAATTTTTAAAATAGTCCACGCACGATTCTCTTTTTTTCAGATGGAAAATGCTACGCACACAAGATTTTTGGAGTCTGAAGATCCTTAAGGCTTCCACCGAATTTCCCCAGAAAATAATGCCATATTGTATCCGTGAGTATACGTAAGCATAGTAGGAACCAATAGCAGCTTCTCTGTTTACAGATTGCGCGATAGTACGTAGTGCATAAGCGAAGGAGCTTATCTCGTTTGCGAGGAAATCAACATGCGGTTTCCAATTTAGAAGTGAATCCAACATAATTCCCAGGATTTTTGCTGAGCTTTCGCAGGTGAGTGACGAATTTCCAAATTGCAGCTGAAGTGGTTCTTGTGATTTTAGACTAAATTTTATAGCTTTAGTTTTTTCTATATTAATTACTAAACCATTTTGGTTTGTCCAGTTTTCAAGGCACGTCATTGAGTTGTTGAATTCTTCATGTAGTTGATCCTTACTTGATGCTTTTATAATAATCGTTGTATCATCCGCGAATAATCTTATCTTATGGGGCAGGATATTAGGTAGATCATTAGTGTACAGAATATTTATTTATTATTTATTTATGATTATTTTATCCGACTCCAACACAACTCCCTCTTTTTGATCCATGAAGATTACACTTTGTACCCGATTTGAAAGATACGACCGTAAAATATTGTTTATTGTACCTCTTAAACCCATTCTCTTAAGTTTCTCTAGTAAAAGTTCGTGACTCACCATGTCAAAGGCTTTCGATAGGTCGATGAAAACTCCGAGTACTTCCTTCTTTTCAGTTAGAGCGCCGAGAATTTCACATAAGGATACGTATATTGATCTTATTGTAGACCTTCCTTTTATATAAGCATTTTGACTCTCGGTAATAATGCTATATTTTTCAGTGAAATTTAAAATTCTCGCAAGAAGTATTTTTTCAAAAACCTTTGATACCACAGAAATAATAGCAATGGGTCTGTAGTTTGATATTTCCGATTGATCACCTTTCTTGAAAATGGGGTTAACATGGGTTCTTTTCAGGCAGTCAGGGAAAATCTCTAAGTTGAAACACATATTAATTAGGTTTGCCAGGACATTGCTTAAATGTGGACTCCATTTCTTTAATAGTTTTGTCGGAATTTCATCTGGACCAACCGCACTGGTGTCCTTCAACGATTTTATTACAGTCGCAACTTCCTCAGCATTTGTCTCATATAAAAACGTAGTACTGTCGTTAACTATTATATGTTCCAAATTAATTAAGTTCAATTTAGTGCTGTCCATATGACCTACAGAAGCGAAGTAATTGTTTATGTTATTCAAGTGCTCAATTTTACTATGTTCACCTTTATCGATGACTGCACGTAAATCTTTTTTTGGTTTCAGATTCTCAACTGTCAGCATTTTTACCACGACCCAAGTGCCTTTTGTTGTATTCTGTGCATTCATGATGTAATTTGAAAAGTACCTTTTTTTCTTTTCATTTATCAATTTTTTATAGTGAGCACAAAATTCCTTGTAAACCAACCAAGATATTCGGCCATTTTTCCATTCATCATATAACTGTCTTTTGATTCGCGAGCTGTTTTTTAATTCTTCGTCAATCCATTTTTCTCGTACATTTTTGTGTTTGACTTGAAAAGTTTTTCTTGAACATATGTTGTTCATTATTGAAAAAAGAGTGTCTATAAATCTGTTCATACTTCTGTTTGGATCTTCATAATCTAAAATCTCTGTCCAATTTATTAATTCCAATTCATTTACAATTTGTGAAAGTTTCTCTTCCGATAATACTCGCTTATTTATGAACTCAATTGTTTTTTTATTAAAATGTACATCAGTCGGAACTTCAATTTCTTGTCCGTCATGGTCAGATAAACCTGTTCCACACACAGACGCTTTATAATGCGGAAAATTTACAAAAACATTGTCAATTAGGGTTGCAGACCTAGGGGTTGTCCTTGTGGGGTGCTGTATAGTCTTCACCAAATTGAAAGATAATAGTAAATCTGTAAATAATTTAATTTTACTGTTTGTATAATCTAATAAATTCAAGTTAAAGTCGCCACATAGCAGTAGGCGATATTTTTGCTGCTTTTTTTGAACCAATAAAAGAATCTCTTCAAGTAAACACATAAAGTCCCAAAAGTCACTACCTGGTGGACGATATATACATATAATAATTATTTTCAAAGTTCTTAGTTCAACAGCAGTGCATTCTGGTAACATTTCCTTTGTTTTATTTTTTAGTTCTGGAATTTCTCTGAAGTCAACTCCTTCACGAACGAAGATGCAAGAGCCGCCGCCTTTCCTTGGGGTCCTCGAAAAACATGATGCCATCGTGTAATTGTTTAGAATAAAATTTTTCACGTTTTCTTTCGCAATCCAGTGTTCTGTGAATGCCACCACTTGATAGATATTTTTTGAATTCAGAAAACATGATATTTCATTTACTTTATTATTCATACTTTGAATGTTTGAATGTTTTATTAGTTTAAAAATGGGATTATGTTATTTGATTCGGCATGTCGATTTAGGTTGGTTCACAACTAACAATTCACGGCCAACTAGGAGAAGAAATTTTTAAAAAGGCTCGTTATTTACTCCCAAGGTAGAAAAAATGATTTGCTCCCTATGGAGTTTTCATTATATTGACACTTATACTTAGCATAGTTTTTAAAGGCGGTAATCGCTTCACTTGCTGTGTTCAACATTTCTTGCAGTACTTGTTCTTCCATTTTCACTAATTTTTCTATCAAATAATAAACTTAGGGCCCGGTCTTTTCACCTCCAGTTAACTTTATCTGACGGTTCCTGTCCGTTAAAAATAGTGTACAATAGAAAAGAGCTTAATAATATTTTACGAATTAAAATTACGAGAATGTCTTTCTATTAATTTTATTTAGAGTAACTTATTTTAAATTATAACACTCTATCTAACTTCTTTTTAAACTTTATAGTTCTAAACTTAATTACCTAACTTTAATTATTTTAACTTTAATTACTTAACATTACTTGGGGGACACTCCAAGCGAGTGACTAGAGTCACTCGCTTAGCGCGCACTTCTAATTTACTAATCACTTATCCGACACTTAATTACTACTACTTGATTACATAATTACCGCACTTTAACTGGTACATTGTTACTGCTTAACTATCGCCTATCGACTATCTAACTATCGACTATCTCCTTAGTACCTATGCTTCCTGACTATCTCGACTATCACCTGCGGGTTGGTCTCTTAAGGTTCAAGCAGAATGCAACGCCGTTATACGCCGTTAGCTGTCAAATGAATGTTAAATACAAAGGTTCAAATGTCATTGCACAAAATGAACGACGCGACGATAAGCGGGATTGCACGCGAAAAGTTGGTCAACTTTCAACTTTAGCGGCGTCAAACCATCGCATTTTCATCTGATAATTTCTTATATATGTAAACATACAATATACAATACATCAGGTGTAACATATACATATATAATAATATAAATACTTGAAATTTATCCATTTGCGGCACAAGTTAGTTCTATTATTATGTTAGACTGACGACGTTTCACGCCGCGTTATCTGTGCATGTCTTTTGAAGCGACAGTTGGCGTCGTTCTGTTTGACCCCTTATCTTTTATACATTTCTAAATCTACGTCACAATCGGTTCTTTTGTCCTGGTGGCTGAGAGTTCGGTCCAAAGTACAAAGGTCTAAAGGTGTCAGCATCAATGAACCCTTGCCAAATTTGTTTCTTACAAACGTTCTAATTGCCTCAATCTTAATTGCCACATGTAAACAACACGCTGACCTACTACTTGTCAATGGGTGCTGATCTTGCATAATTTTGAGATGCACACAATTGCAATAATTACGAAACGAATTTAAATTTACTTATTTTCCCAGATAATGACATCGTGACAATATCATTAAATAGATCTATTTTTTCTGATGAAACATAGAAGAAACGCCATAGTCACCTATATAATTGGTGCAATTTTGTTTATTGTGTCCTTTAAATGAAACTATAAATTTCAGAGTATCTGAAGCACTGATTTCGGGTGCTTGGTCTGTAGGTAATGCTTTCGCTTTTTCACCAAACTTCCAAAAAGGTATATCAGCTGCACACAGAATAATGAAACTAATCAACAGAATCCCGCAAATTAAAGATAACAACAACGCCAGTTCCTATGGATGGGTAATTTTAATTAATTGCTATTTTTTTATGTTGCTATCACGAAACTTACTCCAATTAGGGTAGAGGACACTTGCAGTATTCCAAAGTTAACTTCTTCTACCCGACGCGTCCGAACCTGCAGGTTTTGAGAGGCCTGGATCTAGCCATTATGCAAGGCAAGACTGTAGCCCTTGTTGGACCTAGCGGATGTGGAAAATCCACCATCATCCAGTTACTGGAGCGCTTTTACGACCCAGATTCTGGAATAATAACGGCGGATAGATCTTCCATAACGAAAATGAAGCTTGGGTCTTTAAGGTCTCATTTAGGGATAGTATCGCAAGAACCAAATCTATTTGATAGGACCATCGAAGAAAATATCGCTTATGGTGATAATAACAGGACACCACCGAAACAGGAAATTATAGAAGCAGCAAAGAAAGCTAATATTCATAATTTTATAACGTCGTTGCCTCTGGTTTGTTAATAAATGTGGTTTTCATGTACATACGCAATTTATGGGGTAGTCTTGTAGGGTTATGAAACAAAATTGGGAGAAAAGGGCACGCAATTATCTGGAGGCCAGAAGCAAAGGGTAGCGATAGCCCGTGCATTAATCAGAAATCCACATGTGCTTTTACTTGATGAAGCTACATCCGCTCTTGATACTGAAAGCGAAAAGGTTTATCGTTTATTTATTATTGTTTGCTTAAGATTACCAAGTAATACTTATAATTTATAGGTTGTTCAAGAAGCGCTTGATTCCGCTAAAAAAGGTCGCACGTGCATCACCATTGCTCACAGGCTGAGCACAATTCAAGACGCCGATATAATTTGTGTGGTAAACAAAGGACAAGTTGTTGAAATCGGTGACCACGAAAAACTCTTAAACTTTAAGGGAATTTATTATAAGTTATACACGATGCAAACACATAGTACTTAATTTTCTGTTGAGATGTGTTATATAAATTTAGTGTATTATTGTAATTCTGAGAAATAAATTAAAAAATTTTAATGTTGATAACTGTCCATAATTAGGTATAGTTTTATACATATCACGGTGAGTAGCCTATTAGGCACTTGTCTTCGTCATTTTTCTCTGAAAATTTGAACTTTCCCACAGCCGCTAGTGCACTGTTTAATGAAAATACACTGCTCAAAAAAATTAGCGGCACGAGATTTTGAATGTTTCTCAATGTCTTATTAAACAGACTGGAATTTTTATGGTTGGTGTAGCATATCAAACACGTATTTATTGCTTATTTCAACAACCCACTTTGTTCATCTGTTTCATTTCACTACATTACATTTCTCCCTTTCTTAAATTAAAGAATAAAGTTAAGTAGAATGCAACAGAACTAACTAAACTCTAAACCCATGTAAGTTTTACTTCAATATATAGTCTTTAAATTTTTCTGGTATTTTTTTTTCACGCATAGGTCTAGTATAAGGAACTTTATCGCTACTATGTCTGGTATCAGGAACTTTATCGGTACTATCCTTCTCTACTTGCTCCAGTAATTCTTTTCCTTCTCTTTTTCTATTGATTGGTGCAATGTCATCCATATCATAGTCCCGTGCTGGAGAGTGATGCTGAACTTTTTTCAATAGAGACGAATTTCGTAAAAAAACTTGCCTTCCTCGTGTTATACTTATCTGTGTTCCTTTAATTTCGGACACTACAAAAGGAACCGGATCAAATGGTGGCATTAACTTATGAAGTTTTCTTTGTTTCAGTAGAACCTTATCTCCTACCACCAATTGATGAGCTTTTGTATATCTTTTTGTGTCAGCGTAGGTTTTCATTTTTTTTTTTTCATAATTTCATCTCGCTTCCTGATATCAGAGTTTGTGACGTACGGTTGGTAATGAGGCAATTTAGTGTGAAACTTTCTAAAAAACAAAATTTCTCCAGGAGCTTTCCCAGTTGTAAAATGTGGCGTAGCGCGATAGTTTATTAAAAATTGTTGAAGGTCACTGGACCACTGCTTTCCTGTAGTGACACTTGTTAGAATTGTCTTCTGTAAAGTTCTCATGAACCTTTCCACTTCTCCATTTGCTTCTGGCCATAACGGGATTACTGCTCTGTGCTTAAAACCAAGCTCGCTTGCAAACCTTTTAAACTCTTCGCTGTTAAAAGGTGGACCGTTGTCTGTTCGGCACACATCTGGTATCCCAAAATCAGCAAATATTCCTCGAATAACCGGTATTACCGTCTTTGCCATGTTTGAAGGTAAAATTCTAACTATTGGATACCTCGAATAGTCATCAATGACAACCAAAACTAATCGTCCATCAGCTATTGGACCTAAAAAATCAAGCGATAACTCGGACCAAGGTTCCTTTGGCAACTTGGACATCTGTATAGGATCTCGTGTCTTAGTAGGCGTCACTGCAATACACGGAATACAATTTTTAACCAATTTTTCCACCGCATCATCGATTCCAGGAAACCATACTTTTGTTCGCAGCAGAGCTTTTGTTTTCACTATGCCTTGATGTCCTTCATGGGCAAGATCAAGTGCATTTTGTTGTAAAGCTTTTGGTAATAAAATTCGATCACCCCTTAAAATTAATCCATCATCAGTTGTCGCAAGTTCCGACCAAACTTGTGCATACGGTCTGAAAATTGCCTCTTTAAGTAGTTCACGATACTTAACATCTCCTTTTAGAGCCTTCCTCAGTTTCATAAAGAGGGGATCTTCTTTGCTGGCATTAATAACTTCGTCTAAAGTCATTGCATTAGGTACCCTTGTCTTCGCCATAAAGTTAATATATGATTCTGCAATATTTATTTTACCGTCAGAAGGAATCGGATGTCTGGAAAGATAATCACTTGGATTTTCTTCTCCTTTTTTGTAATTGATTTCAAACTTGTACTGTTGTATTTTCAACACTAATCTTTCTAGTCGAGCTGACAGCTTCGCCCTGGGGTTCTTTATGATATTCACCAGTGGTTTATGATCCGTGAATACTACAAAGTTGCAGCCCATCAAATAAATTCGGAAATGATCTATTGCCCATACCAAAGCCAGAAGTTCTCTCTCAATTTGAGAATATCGCTGTTCTGTTTCCGTAAGAGCTCTACTCGCATACGCAATTATTCGAACGTTTTCATTTCTCTTTTTCTGAGCCAAAATAGCACCAAGTCCAAAGGGACTAGCGTCTACTGTTAATTGAGTTTCGTCATCGATATTATAAAATGACAAAGTTTTCGCAGCTTGCAACTTATTCTTGATCTGTTTAAAAGCTTTTTCTTCCTTCAACGTCCATGTAAAAATTCGATTATTATGCGTTAAATCTCGTAAAGGTTTGGTTAAATCAGGAAGATGAGGTATAAACTTTGTACAATAAGTTACCATTCCTAACAGACTCCTTACCTCGGAAACATTTTTTGGAGCTGTCATTTTAGTGATTGCATCGACTTTTTTCGGGTCTGGTTCTGTACCTTCTGCAGAAATAACGTGTCCGAAAAATTCCATTTTACTCACTCTAAATTGGCATTTATCTAAATTAAGCGTAAGTCCAGAGTCTTGTAGTCGTTTCAAAACCATATGAAGAATCTTATCGTGCTCCATCACATTACAAGCGCAAATAAAAATGTCGTCAATCAAGTTAAATTTGCCTGGTATCCCTTCCAGAATTTGTCTTATTAGGTTGTGAAAAACTTCAGGCGCAGAATTCACTCTAAAGAACAAACGCTTGAATCGAAATAGTCCACAATGAGTAGCAAATGTCGTAATCGCCCTGGATTCTTTATCCAAAACGAGCTGATTAAATCCCTGTCGGCAATCAAGTTTAGAAAATACTTTCGCACCATCAGCAATGGCCATAATATCTTCAAAAACCGGCATTGCATGTCGTTCCCGTAAAATTGCTCTATTAATCTCACGGGCATCAATGCACATCCTTATTGCATCAGGATTGGTATCTTTTGGTTTAGGAGCACATATTATCGGGGATACCCATGGCGTTGCCTCTCCTTTCACTTTCTCGATGATATCTTCCTCCAGAAGATGCTGAATCTCTTTTTCTACCTTTTTCTGTAAATTATATGGTATTCTCCGATACCGTTGAGCCACGGGAGGTATCTTATCATTAATATGTAGATGAATCTCGCCCCCGTTGAAACATCCAACTCCGTCGAACAATTTTGGATACTGTTTTACTATCAGTGACTTTGAATTACTAATGTTCCTTGTAACACCATGAGTTATTGTAACTATTCCCAGTGCCTCTGCGGTCTTCTTACACATCAACGGCTCTCCAATTACATCAACTACGTAAACAGTGTCAACTGTTTCTGCCTTTTTGAAATGGAACCTTGCCTTAAACATCCCCAATGTTGGCAAGGGGTCACTTTGCCCATATGCATACATCTTATGCTCAGTCATTATTAAAGTTGGCTTAGGGCGTAATTTCAAAAATGTACTTTTTGAGATCACGTTATCATCTGCACCAGTATCAATGCCAAATTTCATTTTGATTTTATGTTTTCCTAAAAGTATCTCAGCTTTTGGCATTCCCGTTGATACTCTGAATATATTGAAAACACCACCTGACGTATCACTGTCATCATCTACTTCGAGCATCCTAACTTGCTTAGCTTTTTGTGGCTTTTCTTTTTCTTTTTGAAAATATTTTTGTTTCTGTTTACAGACAACATCAAAGTGATTCTTCTTTCCACATCGACGACACGTTTTACCCCATGCTGGGCAATTTTCTTTTCCTTTACCATGACTTTGAGCAGTACTTACAACTAATTTTCTGTACACGGGCAACTGTTGTATTCCGTTCACCTTCCACTGCCGCAGCTTGTGTTTCCGACAATTCGTAATTTCTTCCAGCATTTAGTAAGTCATTCAGAGACCAACTTTGCTCTTGCAAACCTCGACGACGCAATCTTGGATTTTTTGTTCCAATTAAAATCTGTATTTTCACTTCATTATCTTTTGACGAACCAAATTCACACAAAGCAGCCTGTGTTTGTAGTCTAGTATGAAATTGGTCAATGGATTCATCAGGAGTTTGTTTCATTTGCCGAAAATTATAAATCTGATATATAGTATTTTTCTTTGGTTGAAAATGCATGGTCAGGGCAGTAGTAGCAGCTTCAAATGATTCATCTCTTACAGTTAACGTTTGGAAGATGTCATACATATGTTCACCTCCGTAATGTAAAAGCATGGCTTTCTTTCGCTTGTCATCTGTCATTCCTAAAGCTTCAAGCATATTTTCAAATCGTCCTAACCACTTAGACCATCTTTGTGCAGTAGAAGCTGCCGAAACATCATCTATTCCAAGCAAAAATGGAGCAAAATGAACTAAAAGTCCACCTGCGTTGCCGTCCGCACTCATGACAAATTTTTTTCTTCTGTCAGAAATGTCACCCAACTTCTATTACTGTTTTTTTCAGGCGGCAATGCATAAATTACATAGAATGTCGCTCACAAGGTATTCATAGGTGTTCACCTACGGATCCACTAGTTAGACTTCACCAAAATTCTTTTCTTCTCAGTAAAAAGTTCGCTTACCCTCGTCGCCAAATGTAGCATATCAAACACGTATTTATTGCTTATTTCAACAACCCACTTTGTTCATCTGTTTCATTTCACTACATTACAGTTGGTTATTATCCCTCGTTAATTATTTAACAACAATCAATGAAAAGTTAAAACCTAAATCAACAGTTATCAACAGTAACAGGAACAGTTCGAGAACAGTACCAAAAACAAAGTGCTCTAATCACTTCCAGAGTTAAGAAAATTGAGTTTACACTAGGAATACTGCACCCTAATAACGTGCATGACCCCCACGATCATCAACTACAGCCTAACATCGTCGAGGCATGCTTCGAACATAATGTCTTAGCGTACCTTGTGGAAGTTTTTGCCATCCTTCATTAAGAGCTTGAGCTAACTATTGTAGGGTGTGATGTGCAAATGGACGCTTTCTAATACGTCTGTCAAGCATATCCCAGGCGTTTCCCAAGATTCCGGACCACTCCATCACCTGAATCTCGTGTTCCAAAGGATGTTTAGTGTATGATTTACTGTGGGAATGCTACAGTTGTCCTTTTGGAGAATAAATCCATCCCTGAAATTGTTGGCAAACGGTAAAACATGCTCTTGCAGGATGGTATCTTCATAAATTCATGCATTTAGACGTTGGGGAACCATGACCAAATCGGTGAGGCCATCTATACTTATTCCGGTGTTAATGTATATACGTACTTCTTTGAAAATTTTTTTAACATAAAAATTTTAAAAATAGAAAAAATAAATTAGAAGTGTAATGTATTAAACGTATTTTAAAAGAATTATTTAAGAAATTCTTTAATTCAAGTTTGTTTTTTCAAATCTTTTAATTTTAAGTAAATATTTTTAGAAATAATCAAATTAAAATTAATTATTTATTATAAATAAATTAAGCTTGTAATTGTAAATGTTAGGATAATTTATTTAGCGCCATAAACAATTCAATGTGTAAAGGAAACTGTAGGTTATAGTAAGAAGTTCGGAGATTAATCAAGTGATGGCCCGTCACGCTTATAAAACCGCCGCAGCGCGTAGTTCATGATAACCTTTGCTGGATCAACGTATAGAAAATTTTAGTGGGAAAGTTTTGTGAAAAACCCGACCTAATATTATATATTTCCTTTAAAAACCTTCTTCATGCGGAATAATTAGTTTGTGAAAATTAATTATTTGGAATAATACAATAAACTGTGTCTTACGCTTTTCTTCTACGACATTTTTTTTTATTATACACTCATACCACAGATTAATATTATAGCAGATACGAAACTTCCCGATTTCGTTATTTTTAACAAGTCTCCTTTGTAGAAAGATGTGTCAGTTTGACGTTAACTTTTAATGTGATATTTTTACATGCTATGCAGTAATAAATAATGGGAAAAGTTGAAAAGAAGAAACCATTTCGTTATTTAGTTTTCCGAAAGGTAATAGTCCTATAAATTCATTCACGTTCTTCTTGCATTCAGTGCAGGCCGTGTTAGAGTGACATTTTTGTTGGTACCTCCAAATGAATATGTTCCATTTTAATTTGATAGTTATTGTTTTGAATACTGACGCCGAAAATCATTGATGATTTTTGCATTTTGACTTAGTATTAAAAAGTCACAAGTAATTATTTGTTTTAATTATTTTTATTTTCTTTAATTAATTTGTTATTATTTTACTTTCTTCATGCCATCGTAGAGTATAAGTAGCGATGGGACTGACCTTAAAGTGTCAGAATTTTACATTTGTCACATTATGACTTCTTTCAAAATACATGCACGTAACCTAACGAAAAAAAAAACATGGCCTACTAGAATGCAAAAAGAACGTGAACGGAATATAGTCTGGCGATTTTTGCACTTTTGTGCTCATTTGCGTGCGCAAAGTAGGTAACTGGAAATACTCATCGCCAAAACAGATTTATTGAAAATAGGTCAAACTTTACCATATTCTGAGCTTATGCAAAATATTTTCTATCAAAAGGTAGCACACCCTTTTCAAAATGGCTGTCAAAAAATTCAGACTCACAACATCAAAGAAGCCGACAAACAGTTTCGTATCTGCCATGATATTAATCTGTGCCCACACACACACACACACACCCAACTCTAACATTAGATATTTTTGAATGTGAAGGCCTGCGAGTGCCATCTACATCCAAAAATTATCACATAAAATACACTTTACAACAAAGAAATTGGTCTACGAGATACACTGCAAAATTCATCATCGTAGGAGAGCCTCCGAGAGGAAAAACAACAAAGTAAGGACGTAAAATAATGAAAAAACAAAAAATTGTCCAAAATGCCCTGAGATAACACAGCAATTAAATTGTCGGCATAACACAGCATTAAATTGACACCCAAAACATGGGGCCTATCAGAAAATTTGCAAAATACCCTGAGATCACAGCAATATGCCACCCTTAATCATAACTGAGCCGCGTCCGAATCTGTCAACTTCCTGTGAAGTGGATTCACTGTAACGCTTTTCAGGACGTCTGTATATTCGTAGCCGATCATCGCAACGAGTAACGCTAAACCACGACTCCTCAGTTAGGAGCACGGACCTCCAATGTCGAAGTTGCTATTGCACATGTTCACAAACAAAACCTAGGCGGGCAATTTTATGATCCCTCGTTAAACGAGGACCTAGCACAAGTGTATGTGGTGTTAAGTTAGCTTCTCTCAATCGGTCCCTAACCATCAGATTACAAATGTTTATGCCAGTCGCATTTCGAAGGTTTTGTATCTCTCGAGCAGTGGCAATGTGTTTGCGTTGGGATAATATTAGTGTGGGGGCGCAGTGCGTTGATGTCACGTGCCCAGCCGATTTGTAATGCCGACAAATACACAACTTCCAATAAATGCTGAGTTATATTAATGGAACGGTTTACATGTAATATATATACATAAGAATTGTATCTGACGATAGTATTGCTATTCTCCTAACTTGGTGCAGTCGCGTTGTACCATGGATCCAGCGGGTGGACCTGGGCGCGTGATACCTCGTGGTACGCCGATGGAGGTACTGTCAGAGGGATTAGTCGGTATGACCCAGTGGAACCTTTGATCTCCGGTACGGTGGCGGGTCCTCGTTGCGGTGACGGCGGCAAAGGGGGCACCGCTCGGGGAGTGCGAGCTTCGGACAAGGCGTCACGGTGTTCTCGACGATGCTGATGTCTCCGGTGACGACTACTCTTGATGGTCGCCTCCGTCCGCCCACGCGGTGCCGGTGTCGGTGCCAGCTTGGTGGTCCCTCGGGGCACGAGAGCTGGTAATTTTGTCCTGGCTGATTCAGCAACGGGAACAGGAGCCTGCGTTCTGGCCTATTCGGCAGCAGTAGCAAGGTTTGCGCTCTGGCCTATTCGACAGCAGTAGCAAGATTTGCGCTCTGGCCTATTCGGCAGCAGTAGCAAGAGCCTTCGTTCTGACCTGTTCGGCAGCAGGGTTCGAAGTGGTGTGCTGGGGGTACTCGGCCAGTTTATATAGGACCTCTTCTTGCTTTGTTCTAAGAACACCCTGTAGTCTACGTTTAATCCGTTTTATTAGAACGTGCCGGGGTGTGCACTTGCATCAGGAATTTCGCCGAACCCGTCCGCCTAATGTGGTCATTAGTGCGCTCGTTAATAGCCTCGCTGCGTACAGCTCGGGAATTAATGCCCGGGATTACCTGGATGGCGGTTGGTTCGGGGAATATGTTAGATTTTGGTATGCGTGCATGTTGTCTTACGCCACATACCCCCCTGCTAGTGGTCGGGAAGCGATCACGATAAGTAACGGTCGGGGAATCTGACCCTTCGTCCGCTTCGTGTGGTTCGACCTTTATTTGGCGGGGCGTCTTTTTCGTTGTTCGGTTTTGTGGGTTCGGGTTGGGTCGTTGTAGTGTTTTCGAAGTATGCCGGCTTCAGCCTGTCGATGGATATTGTTGTGGGTTGGCCTCTTTTTTCCAAGGTGAAATGTTTGGGGTTTTTCTTGATTATTTTGAACGGTCCTTCGTATGGTTGTTGTAGTGGTTTGAGGACGTTGTCGCGGCGTACATAGACATGTGTTGCGGTGTCGAGGCTTTTGAATACGAAAACTTTTTGCGTTCCATGGTGTGTTCCAGGTGAAGGTTGGAGTTTGCGAAAATGTTGCTTGAGTTGATCCGCAAAGTTGGCTGGGTCGAGTAGGGTCTCTTGGTTGGTTTCGCTCAGCAAGGGTTCTCCCAGTGTTAGCTCGGCGGCGGTTGTTCCGAGGTCTTCTTTCCAGGCGTTTCGGATACCGAGGAGAGCTGTGGGTAGTATCTGCGTCCATTGCTCTCCCGTGTGGCAGCGAAGTGCGTCCTTCAGTTGGCGGTAGAATCGTTCTATCATTCCGTTTGCTGCTGGGTGGTACGCAGTTGTTCGGATACGTGCGAATCCCAGGAGATTTCCGAGGTGTCGAAAGAGTTGAGATTCAAACTGTCGTCCCTGGTCGGTTGTCACTCGTAATGGGGTACCGAAGCGTGCTATCCACTGTGCGTAAAAGGCTTGTGCCACAGTTTCCGCTTCGATGTTTTCCAGGGGTATTGCTTCGGGCCATCTTGTGTAGCGGTCGATGCATGTCAGTAGGTAGCGTTTGTTTTCGGAAATTGGTAGGGGTCCGATCAAATCGATATGGACATGCTCGAAGCGATGTGCAGGGAGTTGAAAAGATCCGTGCGACGCAGTGACATGTCTTGTGATTTTGGTTTGTTGGCACTGTGAACATAGTTTGGTCCATTCCTTGCAATCCTTTTTTATGTTTGGCCACACGAATCTTCCGGTGAGGAGTTTCGTTGAAGCTCTAATTCCGGGATGTGACAATTGGTGTAGGTTAGTGAAAGCTATTTTCCGAAATACTTGTGTGACAAAAGGGCGTACTGCGTTCGTGGATGTGTCGCAGTATAGTAAATTTGTGGATCCTGGAAGCTGCATTGGTTTGAGTGTCAGATTCGTGGTGTTGTTTTGCAGCAGCTGCGTTAGTTCTTTGTCGACTTGCTTATCTTTTGCTAGTGCGTCGTAGTCTATGCCCTGGGTGACTGCTTCTGTCCTGGAGGGGGTGTCGGCGACGACGTTGTTTTTTCCTGGAAAATGCTGGATATTGGTTGTGAATTGTCCGATGAAATCCAGATGCCGGAACTGTCTTGGCGTGCACTTCTCTAGTTTTTGTTTGTAAGCGAAGATCAGAGGCTTATGATCGGAGAAAATCGTGAAATGACGTCATTCTAGGAGATGTCGGAATTGTTTTACTGTTGCGTAGACTGCCAGTAATTCTCGATCGTAGGCTGAGTATTTCCTTTCGGCGTTGCTGAGTTTTCTCGAAAAGAATGCCAATGGTTGCCATTCTTGCTGGTGAAGCTGCTGTATCACGCCTCCTATGGCGTTATCTGAAGCGTCTGTGGTGATGGCCAGCTCGCTGTTTGGGTTTGGGTGGTTGAGCAGCGTTGCCTCGGCGAGGTGCTTTTTGCAGTCCTGGAACGAGGTGAGAGCGGTGGGGGTCCAGTTGAGTGGCTGGTTGCCTTTGATTTTTCCTCTCAGCAGTTTGTTCAGGGGTGCTTGTGTTTCTGCTATTCTTGGGATGAAACGCCTGTAGTAATTAATCATACCCAAGAATCGTCGGAGTTGTTTGGCTGAGTTGGGTTGTGGAAAGTCGTTCAGAGCTTTGACTTTTTCTGTTAGCGGTGTTGTCCCCTGGGGTGTTATATGGTATCCTAGGAAACTGATGGTTGGTGTCCCAAATTTGCAATTGGAGGGATTGATTACTACGCCGTACTTCTGGAGCCGAGAGAAAAGCATTTGCAAGTGCGTCATGTGCTCCTCTTCGCTAGATGAAGCTACTAGGATGTCATCGATGTATGCATAGCAAAAATCCAGCCCGCGGATAACTTCGTCCATGAAGCGTTGGAACGTTTGGGCTGCGTTCCTGAGACCGAATGTCATGAACGGGAACTCGTACAGTCCGAATGGAGTGGTGATCGCGGTTTTTGGTATATCTTCCGGTGCGACTGGTATTTGATTGTAAGCTCTGATCAGGTCTATGCATGAAAATATGCTTTTTCCGTGTAACCCTTGAGCGAAATCTTCGATGTGCGGCACCGGGTATCGGTCGGGTATTGTACGTGCGTTCAGTGCTCGGTAGTCTCCGCATGGTCTCCACTCCGAATTCTTTTTGCTCACCAAATGTAGTGGTGCGGCCCAGGCGCTTTCGGAAGGCCTCGCGATCCCTAACTGCAGCATCGTGTCGAATTCCGCCTTGACTAACTTGAATTTGTCCGGGGCCAGGCGTCTGGGTCTTCCGGTTGTAGGTGGTCCTGGTGTGGTGCGTATGTGATGTTTTGTGGAATGTTACACTGTGGGTGGGGTTCCCCGCGGGTGCGTGAGGTCGGGAAACTTGGTAGTGCGTGGCAAGTGTCGCGGATGTCTACTGCACTTACTTGCGCGGACTTTTGCGTCGTGGTGCGGCCGGTTGATTCCAGGGTGGTCGTTCCATCTATGAGCTTCCCCTATTTTGCGTCCACGAGCAAGTTGTAGTGTGCGAGGAAATCTATCCCGTTGATGGGACGAATTTCCATGGAAAACTCCGCCGCAGTTGAAGATCGACGCTTATCGTTTTAGTACCGTAGGTGCGGATGATAGTGTTGTTTGCAGCGTATAGTTGGTATGTTATTGGCGGGCCATGTTCTCGCGAAAATTTCCTTGGAAACACGCACAAGTCGGATCCTGTGTCGATCAGAAAGTTCAGACCGGTGTTTTTCTTGTTGATGAACAGGCGACGTGAGGGTGGTTGCGGATCTCTGGTCGCCATCAGTGTCCGCCGTGGAAGTTTTCCTGCGATTGTTGTTTGGTGTGGAAATCGCAGGGTGCCTGGCATTTTCTTGCTTGGTTGCCAAATCTGCGGTGGTACCAACAACGGGTTTTGTTTGGTGGTTCGGGTGTGCGGTTTCTACCCCTGGATCTTGACCTTCGCCGTTGTCTCGTTTCCTGGCGTGGTTCCCGTGCTAGCGAGGCGACTTCTTGTGTTAGCGCGTGTATCTGTTCTTCGAGTTTGTTGAACGAGATCTTCCAATTAGCGGCCCTTGTGGGTGATGTCGCCTGATTTCGTGACACTTCCGTGACGGACGAGTGTGGTGTGTAGTGGGTGTTGGCTTCCTCGATGGCATCTGCTAGGCGCGCGATGTTTTCGAGGCTCTTGTGGCTCTGGGTGGTGAGTATTGCCTGCGTGGTGGGTGCGAGGCGTCCGAGCCAGATAGATCGCAGTAATGCATCCGGGACTGTGTTTCCGGCCAGTGTTTGTATGTGACGCAGAAATTGTGACGGCTTCCTGTCTCCCAGGTCCTCATGTTCTAGTAGGCGCCGGGTCTTTTCCTCCTGGCTGGCACTCATACGTCGTATTAGCTCTGTTTTGATCTTTTCGTAACGTTCGGTCACCGATGATGCATCAGGATTGTGTTATATGTGACATTCACATTAAATCAACTTGTTTATTGATATTAGTACGCACTTAAAGACGTGTATTACAAAAATTCCGTGTAGCTTACAGAGGTTCAGGTTTATCCATGGTAGCGCTGCGATCTTAAAATCAAACGCCTATAACGTTGGCTTTGACATCTAATTTTCTTTCATCTAATTTTCTTTCATCTAAGGTCTAACAGAATCCAGCCTTTGAAGCGGCTGCATGTTTTTCTACAGCGTTGACGTTAGACGATAGCGCTGCATACAGCATACGCATAAAGCAGAAAATTTTCGAATGTTTTTCTTACCACCCGCTTCTTTCGTAGCAATTTTTGCCGATGCTCTTGCAATTTTAATCGCTTCCTCCGGATCGTTTAGATTTTTGAATTTGCTTACGTTCTGGTAAACTTTTTTAACAATTTCTCTCAAAGCTACTTTCTTTTTAGCTCGAGTTCCATTACGGTTACGATAACCCAGTCCCAACTTGCGTTTAGCTTCAATTGCTGTGGTAACGAAGTAACTCGCTGACTTTTCACCTAACGACGCATTTTCCGCCTTGACACGACTCCAAGCTCGTTCTTCCAACACCTTATCCGCTAAATGCCTGTTTTCTAAATATTTAAACTTTGAATATGCAATGTCGTGTTGTTTACAGGCTCGATGGAGTTCGTTCTTAATGCCCGAGTCACCTCTTTGCAAGCGTTTATTTAACTTTGTACCTGGTCCGCAACACTGATAACCACCGGGAATATGTAATTTTATCGGTAGCTTGTTTATAATTGAATTTAAGACACCCGCACCGCTATGCGTAATCATTTACTCTGAGAGAATAAAAGAGAATTTACTACACATATACATATACATATTAGTGAAAATGAGAATTGTGAAACAAACACATTCATTGTCAACAATATGAATTGCTTGTGCGAAAAAACTCAAGACAAGAGTCATCCGCTGCTGCCTTCAACTATGAGTTGTATAATTGCCGGCGCTTCCAATTGTGGTAAAACCAACACCACGCTGTCCTTAATCGTTCACCCGAACGGTTCATACTTTGAGAATGTTTACGTTTGCTCAAAGTCCCTGTACTAACCAAAATCTCAGGCTCTGGAAAAAATTCTAAACGAAGTAAAAGGCGTAAATTATTATCAACGCCGAGGAAGCCAAGGAGAACTCGATATTTATTTTCGACGATGTTGCTTGCGATAAGCAGGATAAAATAAGAAGTTATTTTAGCATGAGACGTCATAAAAGCATCGATTGTTTCTATCTTTGTCAGACTTACACCCGAATCCCGAAACACTTGATTCGTGACGACACTTTTTAATTTTATTCAAGCAAGATGAAACAAATCTGAAAAGAATATTTAATGAACACATCGGTACTGATATGTTATTCGATCAGTTCAAGTCAATGTGTGCAGAGTGCTGGAACGACAATTACAGCTTTTTATGCATTGCAAAAGATTACGATATAGCCAAGGGCAGATATCGAAAAGGTTTTGATTAATACATACTGTTATAAACAGGTACAGTTACTCAAAGAAGAAATACAATCGGATATAAACAGATAGCAGTTTAGAGAAAACAGCTAGTAATTTTTCTAAAAAACAGGTATCAGTTTATAGAAAACAGATAGTAGTTTAGAGAAAGCAGGTGGGATGGTTGAAAAGACGAAAGAGAATGTAACATTGGAAATTATTAAAGCTAGCAGGGCAATAAGAAAGAAATATTTGGCTTTGAGGAAAGGTAAACTTCAAAGAGACGACCCAGCGAAAACATGTACGTTTATTCAACGTTAATTTCACGTTGTTACGGTTGAAATAACGTTATTCGTTGAAAAATGCAACGTTGTTTTTTGGTTGAATTAGCAACCATAATTATACCACGTTTGTATAACGTGCTTTTTAACGATCAGTTTAATATGAACGTAATTATAACGTGAAATAAATATGTAATAATTTTGTCTTTTTACGACGTGATTTATACTATGAGTAAATGCGATGTATCTACCGTACGTTGATTACCATATCCTTTCAACGTTAATTCAACATCTACTATTCTACGTAATAAATGAGAAAAAAATTAACGAAACTAATACGTTAGATAAATCATAATTTACAACTAAATTTTTAACCCACGTTTTATAACGTTATTTTAACGTACAACGAATAAATATGCGTTACAAAACGTGATGTTGACGTTAGAAAATACTTAATTTTACAGTGATTGTCTATCGTGTTTCACACCTAATTTTACTAAAAATCTCTGAAATATGAGGTTCTTTTTCATGCTTGGCAGCTTTGAAATGAAACGAAACAGGTATGAAAAGTACTGCTAATTTGCACATACGAGTCAACCATAACCTCTTTTTAAGTTGACGTAATCTGTCAAATTTTTTAAGTTAGTTTGAATTTGATGCCCAAAATCTGTGATTAAAAATACTAAAGAACGCAATAGTCAATCAATTATACATACATATTGTCACGAATACTCATTGGAGACAGCTGTATACAGAGTGGAAAGTTTAACTGGAATAAATTCTGTAACTTAGAAGATTACGATTTGTAAAAAAATTCTTGGAACAGGTCGATTTTTATTTTTAATGGCGCATATTACAAAGGAACTTTTTTAACTTTTCAATTATTTGGAGGGGTGAAACGACCCCTAACTATGTTTTTTTTTAATGGAAGATCTCCAGATCTCACCCCTTTAGACTTTTTTATGGGGGTATTTAAAAAGTAAAGTTTATGTGACTAAACCAAACGACATAGCAGAACTTCAGAACTTCAAATTTTGCATGAAATTAGGAGAGTAACGCCGGAAATGTTACAAACTGTTAGGGATGGAATTTATAATCGATTAGGGTATTGCCAAGTGAGAGGTGGCGGGCATTTTGAACATCTGATGCGTTAAAATCGTTCTAGTCAAAAATTTATTTTTTATTCTTTCCCCTTTCACTGTTTAAGAAAAATTAAAAAATAAAAACGTAGCTGTATTACCAATTGAACAAGCTTTAAGAAAAAAAATTACTCAACATACCCTTCCATTAAAAAAAAATAGTTAGGGGTTGTTTCATCCCTCCAAATAATTGAAAAGTTAAAGAAATCCATTTATAATATGCGCTATAAAAATAAAAATTGACCTGTTCCAAGAATTTTGCTACAAATGGCAATTTTCTAAGTTACAGAATTTATTCCAGTTAAAATTTCCACTCTGTATAATTGTTAACGGGGTCACTTTGCTGAACTACGGATAATGGATTAATTGCGGGGACCGAGCGGGAAGGTGGCCCAATAGCGAAGGGTGCTCAATAAAGCCTAAAAGTGGTGCGGTGGTTTTTCTGAAGAGAACCTTCCTTTTTAGAGCCGAGTAAGCAAGTCTTTGTTATTCGGGTAAACTACCCCCAAGTGCCTTTAGCCCATACCTGGACGGAACCGTCTACCGAGAGCTACGTTTACACCAACAGCTGCAAGCGCGAAGAGAGCGTGACAATATTGCGGTGTTTATGAGCAGCATGTAATTTTTTTTAAATTTTCATAAAGAAATAATTTTGTAAATAATAAAGTAAATTGAGAGTACTGTATTAAAAGTGTTTTGTCGAATATTTTAAGTTAGTATAAATATTTCTAGAAATAGGCGATTTAGAATTACATGTTTATTATAAATAAATTATTTAGAATTTTTGAAATGTATATACAAGGAAAATAAGCTTAGGATTGTAATAATTAGAAAAATTGATTTAATGATGTTATGATAATATGGATGTTAGAAGGAAACTGTAGGTAGTAAGGAGTTCGGAAATTGAACGAGTGAGGGCGGCGCGTAGTTATTGTAAGTTAAAGTCCCCGGTTCGGCTTTATTACCACTGCCTCTGCCCGCTTTACGAATTCCGTCACGGAAGCGATAAGGAACTAGGGTCTCCAAGTGGCTTAGCGGTCTAGCCTAGCCGACTTGGAAAGTCGTGTTACTCGGCGGCGTGGGTTCGAATTCCACCATTAGCCATGTATGTTTGTTCAGTCTAATGATTTAGACCCCCCACCTTTAATACACGTCGTAATTGTCTGATTCAACGTTACACGTGGACATTGCCGCGACATTTTTTCGTTGTTTCAACGTAACCATAACACATGAATTCAACGTTTGTTACGTGTTATTCTACAACATTTTTTATAAGTATGTGTGCACTGGGATTTAACGTTGAAATACCGTGGACAAAGACGTTTAAAAGAACTTGTTTCGAGCGTTGTTAAAACGTATCAATAACACACGAATTCAACGTTGATTAATTGCTATTCTACAACGTGGACAGAGACGTTTAAAAGAAATTGATTGCCGCGACATTTTTTCGTTGTTTCAACATAACAATAACATATGAATTCAACGTTTGGTTACGTGTTATTCTACAACGTTTTTTACACGTACGTGTTTTCGCTGGGGATGAACTGATTCAAAAGTATAAACCAATCACCGAACCACTTAAAGATCTAGCGAAAAGTGTACAAAAAAACCGAAAAACAATCAAATTATTTTCCCATGAAGAAAGCTGAAAACGATTCTATGTTTGAATAACAACAGCAAAAACAACAACGAGAACAACAACAGATTAGACAGCCATCTTTTATTCATGCAGAACCTGTTGCAGAACATAATCCGTTTTTCACTGATGAAGAAGAAAAAATTAATACAAGCAGAAGGCTCTCGAATTACAGAGAAATGTACCACTCTATGGCAGAGACGAATCCAGAAGCTGTGAATGACTATTTATCTAAATTCCACCCCCTTCCAAGGTCCTACATTGAAGGTTTAGTACAAAACTCTGATGGTGAATACGATAGTGTGTATGGTATTCATCAGATCCGTTTACCGAAGGATGGCGAATAGGTGATAGTGAAGTTACATTGGATGGGAAAGATTTAATAATTAAGAATATTACATATAAGGGAACTCCGGGATTATACGAATTACTATGCAAAACCTGTCCTATAGGTTACAAGAAAGAAGATGTAGCAGATGATGATCTAGTAACTTGAGTTTTACACGTTGTTATGTACAAAAAAAATATGGATTAATAAAAAGTTATTTAGAGTTATAAAACCCTACAATTGGTGACCCCGACCACTGAAATATTTTGCCTTACTGGAAATACTGGATCAATCAAATCTGGAGGCTCCACTGTGAAAATTAAATAATTAAACAATTCAACAATGCATGAAAACCCTGGAACTGAAGTCGAAAGCCAAACAGAAACTTCCAAAATTCTGGCAAACGAACCCAAAACTCTGGTTTATACAAACGGATGCTCAATTTTATGTTCACAAAGTTACATCTGATGTCAACAAATATTATTCTGTCATCAGCGCACTGAATTCGACAGTTTTAGAACAAATTTCGGATCTTTTGGCAGCTCCTCCTGAAACAAACAAATATGAAACATTAAAAACATGTCTTATTGAAAGATTTACTGAATCGCAAGAAGTCCGTTTTCGCAAGCTTTTATTAGGTATTGAACTTGGTGATAGGAAACCGTCTCAATTGCTCAGAGAAATGCAAAATCAAGGGGATGGAAAAATCAGTGAAGAATTTTTGCGAACACTCTGGCTCCAACGTTTGCCTTCACAAGTGCAAGTGGTACTTTCAGCCAGTTGTGATTTATCTTTGTCAAAAATGGCAGACATTAGAAGTGAGCAGCAGTCACATTCACCAAAGCATAGCGTCATGTTCTCACGGAAATAGGGAAGAGAAACGAGCAGCGGGGCAAATGGAAGAAGATCCCAGTCCCTCTTCAATCAAAAAGCTAGAGATTCAAGTAACCGAGCTGACCCAAATGGTAGAAGAGCTTCGAATTAACAGGAGTAGGTCAAAATCGCATACACGCTGGAACAACACAAGACAGAGAGGACGCTCACTTTCTTGGCAAAGAAATTTAAATGCAGAATTTTGTTATTATCACCAAAAGTTTGGAAGAAAGGCCAGAAAGTGTCAAACACCCTGCACTTTTAACAGGACACAGAAGAATTAACTTGACAAACAAACCGGGAGAATAACTGACAACGTGTTTCACCGGCAGGAAACAGCTGACTTGAAAACTTAACGATAGTGCCAACCAGCAACAGCTAAACAACCTCAAGAGTGGCGCGGAAATTCAAAGTGTACAATGTTATGATAAATGCTGCTCAGATTCTGGGTATCAGTTTTTAAGTTGATGGAATTTTTACATTTGTTAATAAATATCATTTCAGAGATAAGTCTCTTTGAAAAATTAGATTCGTGATCCAGGATCTGAACATCATCAAAATCAAACTTGTGACCAGTCGTAAAATGGTGTAAAGCTAAGGCTGTTTTTTTCCGATTTATCCTTATTTGAGGGTTTACAATCATAACAATGGTTCCTGGTTCTATTGATTAGCTTTTGCTTCGTTTGACCTATATAAGAAACATTACAGTTTAAACAATTTATCCTATAAACTACCGAAGATTGTTCTTGTCTAGGGGTTTTACTTTTAAGTTTTGAAAACAGATTGTTGAGAGTTCTTGTTGGGTAAAAAACTATATTGGTGTCAGGGCTTTTTAAAATTCTACTGAGGTTGTAAGATAAACTATGAACGTAAGGTATTTTGTAAATTTTTGATTTTGTAAGTTTGATTTTGATGATGTTCAGATCCTGGATCACGAATCTAATTTTTCAAAGAGACTTATCTCTGAAATGATATTTATTAACAAATGTAAAAAATTCCATCAACTAACCTTGGAAATGAGAAAACTATTATTTCAAGTTTTTTCGTATTAATCTCAGTGGTAGTCAATAAGTGCTCGTTTATTTATAAGAAATTTAAATAGCTGTAACCAGGGACTTCTATCGGTATGAGAAATACCTGCATTATACCGGTATTTTATTTCACTAGTTACTTTCACCGAAATTATTATGCTCTTGCTAACGAATTGGTTCTCTTAGCTTCAAAATATTGTTTGAGATTATGTGGCATGTCAAAGATTGTTTACGTTGTTTGTGATTTTGATTTTTCGCCGGTATAATAATGTGAACTCACCAGGTAGGTGCAACATGACTGCTGAAAGTGTTATTAACTGTACACAATTAAATTTAACTGATCCTGAAATTCAAAGTATATGTAAAATAGAGTAGCGTCGGCCATGAAGGTCGCCATCTGGTCGTCAAGCTCCTATTTATCGTTCTTGGCGTGCTCTTTTCAGAACAGCTCTGAGCTGCACCGCGTTTCGAGCCCAAAGGGCGTGACGCTTATAAAAAGAAAGCAGCATATGACTGAATAGTAAATATGTATTGTTTAATGTCAGTTGACAGAAACATAAACATAAGGTGAAATTTTTTTAACATTTTTCCCATGCTCAGCGGATGTCTCTCAATAGTACAGATTGGCGCTGTTTCGCCATTTTTTAAGCACTGTAAGTGCAGGAACTCTACTTCTTTCGAATTGAACTGCCAACTGTCGAGTTGAATTTTGCTTCTAATTTTGCAAAGTTGATAATAAACAAATTATGAGCTTGGTGCAGAAGTTTATCACCACTCTGTATATAAACCTCTATACTTAGTATACCAAAATTTCATTTCTATATATTTAATATTAACCGAAAAAATTTGGAAATCGGAAAAGATTGAGCAGCGTTGCTAGACTCGCACTTTGCTACCTACCTGTGACGATAGGCAGTAGTTTCACATCGGGTTGTACTTCTCCGATGTGGCCAGCCAGCTGCAGTGAGACGGGAGGGTTCGATTCCGAAACGCGAGGCCAAAAACCAAAAATAGGCGCCACTTAATTTTTTTTGAAAGGGGAAAATTAAGAAACCCAGTTACCTCCAGAACACGTTAGTTTATTATACATAAATCATCAAAGAAAATAAAATATAAAATAAATAAACAATAAATCGACACCACCAACAAATAGAACCATCCTACATTAAAGTTAAAACGTGACTTTAATTTTACACCGGAATGTACGCAATAAAGTGCATGTCGAACTGCGGCAAAATCAAAGAAAGAATTCCGCAAAATCAAAACGTGAATTAACGCTCAAAACTACGTATAAAAGAAAACAAGTAACGCTCCCACCTCTATTTCGTCGGCGTCTTATTTGTTTGTCGGCCTCGGTGTGTCAAAGTCGCCGCAAACTTCTTTGATAAAAGCCGATAATCACGCCGCCAGTCGGGAGGGGAGGTTTCAACGTCGCAAGCCTCTGAACACCTGCACGATTCGAAAGTGCGTCATCCCATGAGATGTCCGCAACAAAAAGATAGCTCTAATTAGAAGTCCGTAATAAAATTCGCAGTAAAGAATCCGTAGTAAAAAATCCGTAGTAAAAGCCTACAAGAAAAGAAAAGAAATCGAACGTAAGGGTCAATTTTGAAAATTTGCGCCGTGCAAAACTTACCTCGGCACTTTACCGAAGCTGAAACAAAACACGAAGTACGCGTTTTTCTGTCTCCACACGAGCCTGTTCAGAAGCGGCAATCTGCCGTAGAATTCACTAACATCCTCTTGATGTAATGACACGCACAAAATGAATTTGTTTAACGAAAGGAAGGTGTAGCCCGGGAGACGACGGATTTCGTTCTGAAGAATGGCGCAATATTTTCCGTTCCACCGAAAAGGAACAATTTCCAAAGAGAGAGAAAGAGACACGTTCCAATTTACCATTGGCGGAATTCATCTTAGCGACTGGGGGGAACCAATCAGCTCAATGTGTACAGTGGCGTGGTTTCCAAGCAACCTTCCGGCACGATTAATTGCGCCTTATACAGGGCGTGTTCGGAACAGTAATGAAAACGGAGTAGTGACAACGCATATACAGGGTGCATTCGAAACAGAAAGGAAAAATGTACTGTAACAACTTTAGAGAATGGCGTGGATAATTAGAGAACCTTCCCGCAAATTCTTCTACCATATAAAAATAGAATTTGCATCACAGAATGTAAGAATATGTATTATTATTATTAACAAATTGAATTGAATTTTTTTTAATATTCTTTATTCCATAAAAAAACATTTATATAAAAAAAGTACCACAGATAGTAAAAGATAACTTTTGGTTTTCCCTAACAGGTATCACATGTTTCAATGTTTGTAGTAACCTTCACCGCCGTAACCACCGGAGCTTCCAGCCGGATGACTTGAATGACCTGACTTGCTAACGACAGCATTGAATCCATTATGATCATCAGCAGTGTATTCTACAGTTCGGACTGTACCATCGGGCTCCACGAGAGAATATTGCCCTTTTACGACGTCTCCATCGCGTACTTCCTGGTGAGTTTTCTCGTCACCGGTGTGAGGATCTGACACTCCGTATTTGAACTCGTATTTCGGATGAGCCTAAAACATTTTTTAATAAGTGAAGTGAGGTTCCTTTTCAAATGATTTTTACGTAGTAATCGCCTCCATGCCCACCATCGTGACCACCGCCAACGTTACCAGCAGAGGCATATGCAACTTGACCAGCATCTATGTATCCATGGCCTACAGCACCGACACTGCCGGCATCGTAACCATGTCCACCTAAGCCATTTATGGCTTGTGCTATGTCGTAACCGCCATCATAACCATCCAAGACTCCGGCACTTGCTAATGAGAGGGCTCCGAAAATAGCAACTGCCTACAAAACATTTTCAAAATTACGAATTTCTATCTGTAATAATTAACAAATATTTTTTTACGTTTAAAAATTTCACATCGGCAAATTATAACCATTTCTACTATGTACTACTAGTAAAAAAGAAACGAAACAAATTAATTTTATTTCTTACAACTTTCAGTCAGACGTTTTTGTAAATGTAATCATGGGAAATTATTTTAAATTTCGATAAATACAATAACAAAATTAATAATGTTATGGAGCCAATTGTATTTAAAAGATTATAAAAACAGTTGCAAAGTACATCTAAAATTGCAACCATTTTAAAAAGTGGCAAACTTACTCTCGTCAATGTGCGCATAAGTATGTATGTAAAGAATAACGTTGTAATAAAAGTTTTAATTAAAATGGCAGGTTACGGAGTAACAGTAAGAAAACATTTAAAAAAATTTTACTTCTTTTTTGTAGGTTAGGATTACTCTCATTTAATACCTCAATCCTACACCTACAATCCCTTTTTGATATAGGAAATTGTAAGTAAATAAATTAAATAATTTTCCACTGTGAGGCTTCTGTGTAATATTATTATTATTTCATTTCCGCATAACACATATCACTTGTAAGAAAATAATGTTGGACTTGGACCAGATTTTCTGTTTCTTTTTTATTGCATATGATTTTCAAATTAACAAAGCGTGGCAAGACGCACAATACGACAATGAAGTACCACCATGAATTTAGAATGCGAAAACAACTAGGTGGTACCATCAGAACAGAGTGCTCGATAGTAACAGGATACAAACGTTGTAACTTGCAAATCCGATTAGAATGACCCCCTAAGGGGTAAGAGGAGAAACTGTAGTTAGAAACATTATTTGTTGCTTCTCCTTTGAATAGGAAGTAATTTAAGAATTTGAAAACTGGCATGACTGTTACAAACGGAGAGCTAGCGACGGATTTACTTAAGGTAACAAGGCAAAACGCTTGAAAATTAATAGAAAAGTCTCCACAAGGACACTGAATACAGAACCGTGCATCTTACACTCTGAGGTACAAGTTACAACGATGTAACCTGCTACTACCGAGCACTCTGCTTTGATGGTACCACCTAGTTGTTCTCGCATTCTAATTCATGGTGTAGTTCAGTGGTAAAATGACATTTGCAGCAAATTTCATTGTCGTATTGTCTCCCGTCTTGCCGCGCCTTGTTAATTTGAAAATCATATACAATAAAAAAAAAAATCAGAAAATCTGGTCGTAGCCCAACATTATTTTCTTAAAAGTGTTTTGCGTTATGTTCAATTGAAGGATTTGTGTAGTAGTATTCACGACGCAATAATAATACACAAAAGCCTCACAGTGGAAAACTAGTTTATTTATTTACAATTTCTTATGTCAAAAAAGTTTTTAATTATCGAGAAATCGTAAATATATAAAGATGTGTAGGATTGAGGTATTAAAATGAGAGTGATTCTAGCCTACAAAAAAAGAAGTAAAATTTTTTAAAAGGTTCTCTCACCGTCACTGCTGTTTTGATTGAACTCATAAGCTACTGCGTAACCTGCCATTTTAATTGAAACTTTTATTAAAACGTTATTCCTTACATAGTCATGCGCACACTAACGAGCAATTGTTGCAATTTTAGATGCACTTTGCGACTAAAGTTGCGACTGATCTGTTACGATTACAATACCAAAACAACAAGGTTGAAACTACATAGTTACCACGTTACTAAGAAGGGTACCACCGTCGTTAGATTGCAAGCATGAATTAGAATGACCCCCTAACATGACTGGAAAGAGGAAGCGTTTAGGCCGAAAGGGATTCACCCCTCAATAAGCGCACTCTCTCGCACTCGTGCGCTTATGTAAAGCTGTATTGCTTGCTCTCATATGGAAATCTTTTATGGAATTGAAGTTTAACATTTTACATAAACCATGAGCTTTTTTAATTTTGAACAACAAAAATATTCCTATGTTTAAATTTTAAAAAGAACATATAAATGCATTGCAGAATATGCAAACAAGCCTTAACAAGACAAAAATGCTGTCAGTATCAATTATGAAATGTCATCAGGACCGCCTTAAAGTGCGAGAGAGCGCATTTATTGAGTTCGTACTCTTCGGCTTAAATGGTACCTCTGTCAGGCCATGTCAGAGTGTAACGCCGTGTCTAAAGTAGGCGATTTAACCCTTCGGTAGTGTGGTGGGGTATGTCATACCCCAACACCGGATGTTACAGTTCTAAAATAAATGATTAGTAAACTAGTGACCTGAACGTTCAGTAGCTGAAAATTCAAACATTTAGTTCGACGTAAGCCTTCTCAAAAGTCTGTTGGGGTATGACATACCCCAGAACACTACTAGTGTAACTTTTTGTGTATATCGGTTTTGCAGGTAAATGATAAATATTTTATCACAAATTCTTTGAAACGAACACTGAATATGCGCACTAACCCTTAACGTTTCGCCGTTGTTCGACAGTTTCGTCAGAAGTGAAAAAAGTATTTACTTCTTACTATGTCTTTTTGGAAGCTGAATTAACATTGTTTCGAGTTAATGTTTATATTTTTCAAATAAAAATTTTCAGAAACCATTTATTTGTTCTATTTGACTTACAAATAAGCATAAAATTATATTTTACAATTGAAATTACCAAATTGTCAAATTCTCTGCATTTTGAGTATGATATATTTTGGGGTATGATATACCCCAGAACACTAATCATGTAATTTTTTTCCACCACACTAACGGAGGGTTAAAAGCAACGTGAATTTGGAGCGAAGCGATGCGGGCCGAAAAAGACGAGAAGCGATCTGCTTGTCTAACGTGCGCGAATTTGAAGCGAAGCGGTTCGTTTGAGAGTAGCTAGTCGTAAGTCAAGTCATATGTACGGGGAAAGTCGATTTTTGTTGGCTCAGATTGCTTAACTGGTTTTAACAAAATATTGAGTAACTTAGCAAAATTGAAACAGAATGGTTCGACTGGAAGTATAACCATACTACATAGTTCAAATTCCATGTCTTCTAAGCATATAGTTTATTTAATTTCAATTTTTGCTTATATTTTTTTGTTTGTTAATTCCTTAATTAATAGGAAATTAGCAATGTGAGAGGGCTTTCCAGGATTCAAATCGATTGAAAAAGCAAATTTTGGGGATTAAGATGTCATATTGACCACCATGTATATTTTCTTTATTTTTCTTTCATTATGTATTAATAAAGAATTTTTATTTATTTTGATATTACAAAATGTTGCATTTAAAATAAAGTTGATATTATTATTTAAATGCAATAACTCGTATTTTGCTAACGCATCGCTTGAAATCGCTCAACTTAGACACTCCTGTGAGAATCATTGGTTTGAAATGTTCGCATCGCATCGTAACCGTATCGTTTCGCTTCGCGTTCGCTTTGAAAACGGTTTACTTTTGGGCATAACTTTCGCTTTGAATCGCCCACGTTGGATACAGGGTAATATGGGCGATCCAAAGCGGAACTTATGCCCTAAAGTAAACCATTTTCAAAATAGAGTGTTAAATTTTTAGTTTTCAAATAATTGCAATTTTAGAAAAGCCAGTATTTATTTTAGTTTAGATTCACTATAAGGATTGCTCAAAATGACTACCGTTGCCTTTTGTTAAGAGAAATCTAGTTGTCCCAAGTAACGTATCATTGTTGTTCTAAATTACTTCTGCTGCCTCAAAAATGCGTCTCCTAAGATCTTCAACAGTCTCTGATGGTGTTTGGTATACTATTCCATTCGTTTTTGACAACCATTTAACCGCCGACAGATATTTAAAATTTGCAGAAAATCATCTGGGAAGAATATTAGAAGATATCTGCCTGGCGATTAAACATTTTATTTTAGGGAAGTACGAAGCTACAAAGAAAATAATCTGTGAAACAAATTTGTTCCACGATATGAGTTATTATGAGAAGTATTTATAAGTATCTCTGAATGTATGTGGTATAAGCATGACAGTGCCCCTGCTCATTTTCCGTTAAGTGTACGACAATTTTTGAATCAGGGGTTTGAAGTAGGTATATTCGGTAGAGGAGAACAGCACCCAGTGGAACTAATTCGAAAGAACAATGATGTGTTACTTAGGGCAACTAGATCTCTCTTAACGAGATCCAAAATATGTGTCAAGAGGACGATGATCATTTTAAGCAATCTTCATAATGAATTTAAACTAAAATAAAAATAAATATAGACTTTTCTGAAATTGTAATTATTTGAAGAATAAAATTTTAACTTTCTGTATTTTGAAAACGGTTTACTTTAGGGCATAACTTTATCAGAGATTTTTTACTCCATTTGGTATAAAGACTACCCAAAGTAGGACCTCTCGTCATACGACACTTGTATATCTCAAAAAAAGAAGGTATAATATTGTTAATAATGCTGGTAACATTTCTGATTAGGAAAATTGTTTAAATACTAGGTGACAACTTGAACAGTCTGCTGTTTCAAAGATAAAATAGCTATACACTATTTTTTTCTATTTTGGGATTCTAATGGGCTAGTGATCAGTGTGGGTGGCCGTTTTACACTACCCTACTTCTTGTACATTTAGTTTAATTTTTTAAATAATTCAATATGTACAGTAAATTAAATCAAAATTTAAATTGAAATATTTGGAAAAATAAACCGTTTCTGCTGCACAAACATTTTTGCATAGATGCACCGTAAACAAAAAACATAGGCAATTAAGTTTTAAACATTTAGATTACAATTTCAACTAGAATGAGATGTACATTTTTCGTGCCTATTTTTACACTGTTTTAAGTATTTGCCTTAGTCTTTTTCAAGATTGCAGTAGTGTAGGCGGAGCATAGTGAGACCGATTTACACAGGGAAAACTAAACCACAGATTAATATTATTATACGAAATTATCTGTCAGCACGTTTGATTTTGTGAATCTGATTTTTTTTTACCTTCAGCCTTCAGCAGTGAAAACGTGTGCTAACTTCTCTGTTGTGAGGCAACAACTAATATTAAAATTTATCGTACATTTCTGATTTAAAATATTTTGCGGAATCTCATAAATGGTAAAGTTTTAGTAAATCTGTTTTCTGAGTATTTATTAGTGGAATTCCCATCACCCAATTTGCGCACGCAACCATTTTTAATATGCAAATGAGTACAAAAGAAATTTATGTACAATAAATACAACTACATATTACTTTTCGGAAAGCCAAATAAGTGGTTTCCTCATTTGACTGTGTCCTGCCCTTTATTACTGCATTTTTCTATCATGGCAACTTGTTTGAAAATAATAATCTGCATCTGCTATATTAATCTGTGACCTAATTATTGATAATTAATGTCAAAAGGATTTTCTCAAGAATTCCCATTATCATTCTCATCGTCCGAATGGTAAATAATGTTATCATCTTCGGGAGCAGGTTCCATTTAATCTGACATTTGTCAGATTAAATCACGTCACACGAAATCGTTTAGTTAGAATTTTGAGAAATAAAACCTGGCTCCGCTATATCTACTGATTAACTGCAATTGCACCGACACTTTCAACTGTGTAAGGTGATCTGATATGGATTAGGAGGCTAGGTAACGGGGTTGCTAGTAGTGAGAAACAACAGAATTGTACATAAGATTTTTGACTGTAATATTTAATCGAATCATTAATATGTACATATATACCGGCTGTTTCAAATTGGGTGTGCACTGAAGGGATCTCCTAAACCGTGAAAGTTACAGATTCGGTTAAATGGAAGAAAAGTTGCACCAGTCATTGCCTAATTCATATCGATTAACAGAATCAATTTTCTCTTAATAATTGTTCTTAAGATATTGGTGAAAATGTAAAAATATCGATTTTCTTTTTTCCTCTGTATCTTCCTTATTAAAAATAATTTAGAAATTCTGTCTTAACTTTCTACAGGCACTTTTGGATTCTGCTTCAAGTAGGGGCCATAGAATTGTGGTCACACGTTTCGTCTCTCCGCGACCATCCTCAGTTTAGATTTTTTAAATACAACGTATAACTTTTTATTATCGTAGGGTAAAGTGCCCTATTATTGGCACTACTCTAGTAATTGGCACTTCATTTGCTTTTTTATTTAAATTCTTTAAATTAAGTAAATAAAAACATCCTAGATGTCGTTTTCACTTGTAGAAACGTCTCTGAATGTGAAAACTGTATTACCGATATGACCAATGGCAACAATTTAAATGTGCGTTGAATTTTTTGGTGTTGTGTTTTCTGTGCAATAATTAAGGTGAGAAATAGCGCTCGTAGACTAATCGTGCCTCTATGGAAGTAGTCCATTGTGATTGTGTTTAATAATTTATTGTGTTACAAAAATTCTGTATACATTTATATATTTAAAATCTTGTAATTATTAAGTATAACGTAAAACAAATTGGAGGGAAATAAATATTTATTCAGAGTCGATAATTGGGTCCGAAATTTTGGCACTTTCCAATTATTGGCACTGGGTGTCGACAATTGGTTTTTGTGTTAAAAATATTGTAGACCAATCATTGGCATCTGTTAAGAAATTGTATATTTAAATGTGAATATTTTTTTATTTAAGTAAATACTTACATACTTATGCATTTCTAATGTAATCACTAATTGATTAATTTATTCTCAAGAAATTTTAAGATTTGATGCTTTCGGTCATTATTTATTATCATTATTTCATCTAAAAATCTACTGATTACTTTTTTCTAGATGCCTAAAGTTAATTCAGAAACACGAAAAGTAAGGCACTCGTATGATGAAGTGCAAGTCCAAAAAGCACTAGAAGAAATAAAACGTGGAGTTCCTAAAAAGACTGTGTCAAAAAATTTTAATATTCCGCGTTCAACGTTACAATTCCGACTCAGCAACAAATTTACAAAAATTCGACATGGTCCTAACACATATTTGACGAAAGACGAAGAAGACACTACTGTTTTCTGGATAAATGACAGTCATAGAAAAGGTTTTCCGCGCGGAAAAGATGATATTATTGCATCAGTAAAAATGTTTTTAGATGAAAATCCTAGAATCACTCCATTTAAAAATAATACACCAGGAAAACATTGGTACCAAAGTTTCTTGAATCGTTACCCCACGTTGTCTTCGGAGTTCCAGAGGGTGTTACAAATGCTAGTGGCAATGTATCTGCGTCAGATATCCGCAAATGGTTTAATGATATTGAAAAATATTTGATAGAAAAAGATTACATTAATATTTTACAAGATCCGGATAGAGTTTTTAATGGCGATGAAACATGTTTTCAACTTTGTCCGAAAACGGGCAAAGTTTTGGCACCGAAGGGTTCTAGGAATGTGTATGAAATTGATCAAGGAAACGCAAAATCGAACATTACAGTTATGTTTACTTTTGCGGGTTCCGGAAAAATAACACCACCAATGGTTATATACCCGTACAAAAGAATTCCGTCCGAAATTGCAAATAATTTTCCCGAAGAATGGGGACTAGGTAAATATTTCTTAAAATTGTTGAGTTCATAAACTTATTTAAAATTTATTATTCGTAGGAATATCAGAGAACGGATGGATGAAATCAGAATTATTTTTTGAGTATGTAGCTAACATATTGTATCCGTTCCTTCACAAAGCTAACACTAAATTTCCAATTATACTTTTCGTAGATGGTCATAAATCGCATTTAACATATCAGCTGAGCAAACTGTGTTCGGAAAAACAAATTGTGTTGATTTCATTATACCCTAACGCAACCAGAATCTTGCAGCCTGCCGATGTGTCTTGTTTTCGTCCTCTCAAGTCTTATTGGAAAGAAGGAATATTACGATGGAGACGTAACAACCCATTTGCTCAAGTTAAAAAATCAGACTTTGCTTCAATTTTGAAAGAAATATTATCAAAATTAACACCAGAATTCATTGCTAACGGTTTTAAGGCATGTGGTCTTTGCCCGTGGAACGTTGAAGCTATTGATTTCGATAAATGTTTGGGTAAAGAGAAAACGGGACAAAACATTTTAAATGAAAATCTGGTAGGGAAAACGTTAGATTTTGAAAACTAAATCTGGATTTTTTTACTTAAACGCCGATTTATGGTCCCTATTTAAAGCGTGTTTTCACTTTAATACATTCCTTACGGCGAATTATGTGTTTGATTTACTTGTGCCGTTCCATAAGCCCCTAAGAACCTCCATCCGATTCCTTAACAAATGAGTAACTAAAATAAGCATAGAATAAAATAAAAATAATATTAGTTTTTTTATATAAAGACGACGAAAGAGGAGAAATTATTAAACGCCTAATTTTTTTAGGCTGCCCAAAAGTGCGCCTATTTCTTAGACATTAACTGCCTATTTGCCTGCCCAAGTCAGTCTTTTCAAGTACCTAAAAATCCGAGCTTTAGTCTCAATTAATTGTCAATTATTTAGACAACTTGATTTTATGTAGATTTTATACAGGGTTGGGCAAATGTCTGGAACCAAGGTAATGTAGTCTATACCGTTCATTCGATTTCTCTAAAAATTAGCAGTAGTATACAAGATTTTGAGGCGGATCTTACTAACATTTGCTTATTCGAATCAGACTTCCGGTTTAACCGGAAATGATATCAACTTTTGTTTTTTAAATGGAACACTCTGTATATTTATAAAGTTTTAAAAAGAGCATTCTCTTAGGAATTCAACGATATAAATACTTGGGTCCTACGATGTTAAATTACTCCAGAAGGAATTCTTTTAATTTTTCTGTAAATACATTTGTTATCATGGAAACCTTATAAAATACAAAATAAATTGAGTAATGTCAAAGTCAAATTAATTAAAATAATTTAAAATCAGTTGTATAGAAGCGGCGGCCAAGTAATTTGCAAGAATTAAGACAAAGAATAATAAATAGATGAAATAGAATTCGCTACTGGGCGTGAAAAAGGGGATAAGTCAGAATTTGGTGAGTTTGGAGTTAAGTCAAATTTGAGATCTTTTAACATGTCTCGATGCATGTACAAAAGGGGGTAACTCGGAAAAAATGCTTTAACGAAAATAATATTGTTGTGAACAAGAGAGTTAAGTCATATTATGAATCACTGGGATTGTGTAAAATGAGATAAATGGACATGTCGCCTTTTAACACAGCAAAATGCACACTCATCAGTTGTGGCTTAAAGCTATAACTCGACTTAACTCGTTTCCCACAGAACGGAATCAATCTATCGTACAATTTACCCCCTTTTACATAACCTAAGTTAAACTAAACGTCCGTGGTCAGAAGGTACTCCTGTGGCCGTGCCTTAATTTGTGATAACTGACAAAAGATGACATCAAGAGGTAAAAAGATTTTGAGTATGCTCAAGATCTCGCCTAGTAACACCGGTAAGTAAATCAATCGTTATTATTAAGGAAAAAAATTATTCTGTTTTTTAAATTTTAATTTTACTGTTTGTTTTATTCAGATGACAGCAGGCAGCGATGCTCAGTCATTACCTGAAGAAGTTCAGAATGCTTTTCAAGATATTGACTTTGATTTTGATGGCAGTGTAACAGACCCCAATTTTAAACCTAACGTCGATGATGGCGATGTATCAAGCAGCAGTGACGAATTTCCAAATAGAAAAAAGCCAAACGAAAACGCAATCGAAGACATTTTACCGGATGCTGAAGATGAACCAGTGCCGGTAAACAGTACTGCAAAACGCTTGAAAGGAGACACTAGAAAAGTTAGGCAAGAGAGAAAATCGAAAAGAAACGCCGGCAAAGCGTATACTACAAGAACTAATAAACTAGTAGCCGCTAAAGAAATGAAAGCACTGAAGTTGTGTAGAAATAAATGCAGAGAAAAGTTTGACAATGAGACTCGTATAATCTTATTCAATGATTTTTGGGCCATAGGCGGTTACAAGAAAAGGGTCCATACATCAATGGGCTATTTCAGTTACAACCAAAAAAGACCACTCGTAATTGTACTGCTGATGCCAAAAAAAGACGGGAAAGGACCCAAACTGCTTTGTATTATTTTAGCATCAGCGGAGAGCTACAACGTACTTGCAAAGATTGCTTTGTTAAAACATTTGATATCAGCAACAAATTCGTTGAAATTATTATAAATAAAAAAAAGAATAATATTTCTGGAATTTTCGAAGAGGCAGCCACAACATCAGAAAAACTATTGCTGACGAGGACAAAGAGTTGGCAAAAATCATATTTTGTCGATTCCATCATATGAGAGCCATTATACGAGGAAACGTACTTCAAAAAAATATTTGCCGTCGTATTATACATTGGCAAATTTATATCAGTCTTATAAAGACAAATATCCAGAAAATTATATAAATCGTAAGCTTTTTGAAAAGATATTTCACAGTCTCAATATTAAAATCAAGCAGCCAAAAAAAGACACATGTGGTACTTGCGATAAATTGCAAATGAAAATTAAAATGAGTAAGTCTGAAGATGAAAAAAAGTCTGCCCAAGATGAACTGAATTCCCATCACGCAAAAGCTGATGAAGGATATAATTCGAAAAGCGCAGATAGAACACTAACAAAGACAGACCCGACAAAAAAGACTGTTTGTTTTGATCTTCAACAATGCTTGCCGACCCCCGATTTGCAAAGTGGAGAATCTTTTTATAAACGTTTACTTTGGACCTATGATCTTACAGTCCACGACTGCGACGAGGGTCAAGCTTATTGTTACCTTTGGTATGAATCGCTGGCAAAGCGAGGTGGTAACGAAATTGGTTCTTGCGTATATAAATACCTGTTGAAAGATTTAGAACCAGCTGTCGATCACGTTATCATGTACTTTGACTCATGTACGGGTCAAAATAAAAACAGCTTCATAGCAGCAGCTTGCTTTGTGGCTCTACAAAATGTAGAGAATTTGAAAACTATTGACCACAAGTTTTTACTGCCTGGTCATACGCACATGGAGTGCGATACTGATCACAGCTTAATCGAAAGACAGAAAAAAAGATCTCATTTTAAAATTGAACATCCGCATGATTGGGCACAGCTAATTCGACAAGTTGGTAAAAGGAAACCTTTTAGATGTGACGAAATGGTGTCATCCGACTTCCTTGACTTTGCCTCCCTGTACCACACTTCTTTAACAAATAGAAAACAAAATTCGGGAACGAAATTAAACTGGCAAGAAGTTCGTTGGTTACATTATCAAAAAAATGAGAAAACAATTTTTTATAAAACATCATTAGATGAAAGTGAGAGTTTCAGGACAGTAAGCATGGAAAAAACAGGAAAATCGAGAGTGGTGTTAATTCCAAAAGAGGCATATGCAGGGCCTGTTCCGATTTCCAAAGAAAAAAAACAGTATCTTACTGAGCTGCTGCCATACATTTCGGAGTCTTTGAGAGATTTTTATAGAAATCTGCCTTCAATCGCAGATCAAGTGGACGTCTTTCCAGATGCTTCAAGTGATGAAGACGACTGAATTACATATTTCATGTTTTGATAAATAAAAGCTTTAAATTTGTCTTAAGAGTTTGATTTCTTCCTGTTTTTCAAAATACTTGAATCCTAAATAAGTGGCAATGGAGCTAAGTCAAAAAAAAAGTGCAAAAGGAGGTAAGTCTCATAAAGACCTCTGTGCAAACCAAAAATTCCACTCAGCAAACGTATTTCCAATTTAAACACTTAATTAAACAATTTGATAATAGTTTTTTACCAGAATATGTTGGATATAAAATTTTATAAACAGATTTTCGTGGCGCGATATTTTCAATCCGTGTTTTTTCGAAACGCGATGTTTCTACTTAACCCATTTTTCACGCCCAGTAGCGAATTGATCTGTCCAGAAAATTTAGCAAATGTTTCACAAGGATTTATTGACTAAACTTTAAATTAAATTAAATTTTACAATTTTTTTCTGTAAAATGTGGTTTTGATATAAGGTTTCCACGATAACAAATGCATTTACAGAAAAATTAATAGAATTCTTATAAATAGAAATCTTTATAAATATACAGAGTGTTTCGTTTAAAAAACAAAAGTCGATATCATTTCCCGTTAAACAGGAAATATGATTCCAATGAACAAATATTAGTTAGATCCGCCTTCAAATCTTGTATACTACTACAAATTTTCAATGAAATCGAATTAACGGTACAGACGATATTAGCTTGGTTCCAGACATTTGCCCAACCCTTTATATGAACATACTCTACTAATTTGAAAATGATTTTCTTGAATTATTTGTTATTTCGTAAGAAGATTTAAGAAACTTTGATATCGCTCAGTAGAAAAAGAAAATCTCACCCGAATGAATTACAGAAATTAACACGTACAGTACTATTAAAAAAAGTAGGGCACAAATATTTTGACAACTAGCAGTGAATTAGCTTTTTTGATTAGAAATTCAGAATTACAATATTTTTAATTTTTACTGTATTCTTAATGAGCAAGTATGCGAAAATAACCACTCGTGCAAGATATATAACGAGCGTTATAAAAATAAATGGCGAAATTGTAAGAGCATATTTGTTACTAAAAATAAGAAAAAATATTCAAATTAATAATAAACTCCCTCCTTGAGGAGCTATAATCCTCTAAAGTTGCTCCACTGAAATTCTTAAAATTGAAATATTGGAAACAAAAACAAAAACTAATATTGTCGTTTTCATGACTTTTTAAATTTCAGTAAGTTTTTCTTAATAATAGTAAGAATAAGTGTAAATGCTTAGTATAATCCACTTTGTACAAAAAGTTAATTTAGATTTTGAGTATCTGTAAGGTAGCACTTTAGGGGCCTTATCTGTTTAAAGAGGCACAGAGTTTTCTTTTTGGCGCACTTTATTCTTATTTTTACACAGGAACTACTTTTTTAAAATTTAGCTGTTAATTTTTGTGTTTTATTTACGTTTAAAATATAAGAATCAGAAATATGTTTAATATTTTTATACCGAGTAATTTTTGAAATTTTTTATCAACTCTTGCCATGAAACCTGGACGACGTATCTTAGCTTAAGTGAAAAATACGTCATTGCACTCCTTTATGCTGTTTAACAGTAAATCTGCGTAAGCTACAAATTTGTAATTCTCTAGATTCTTTAAAATCGCTGTACTTTAGTTGTTAATGTATAATGAAATATCAGAACAATTTAAAAGGTGTCCAAAGAATTATATTACAAAATCTTTTAACGGACACTAAAAATGTCACTCATGTAACGTTTTGCTGGCGGCTGACAGCTTTTGACGTGTCCGTTTACGATTTTGTGATACAATTTTCATCAGACAAGAACCTACTTTAATCATAGAATTAGAATATAAATTTGTTACATAATTAATTTTGTTACGATTTGTATTTGTTTTAACAATTTATTGAAAAATTGAAATACCATCACATTTTCAGTTTAAAATAAATTTTAATAACTTTAATTTCCTTGAAATCTGATCATTTTTCAATTATGTTATTAAACTAATTTTTAGCGAAAAAATTATGTAAGATTTGTTAATGAGTTCTATAAGAGTCATGAATTAATTTTAAAAAATTGAACATCACGATATTATTAATTTTAATTGAAAAAACCCTTAAAATCTCCGATTGAAACAATTAAGCGTACTGCAATTTTAAGCGGAAATAATACTATATTAAGTAAGTGATGAGAAATTAGTCACATAGTAAAAAATGTAATGAACGTCACTGAAATAATAAACTTTGTTGAAACACTAGGTAGAAGTACTCACGCACCTTAGCGAACATGTTTAAGTTATAGTCGTGAAGCACAGATGTACACTGATGATACGATTCAGTTTTCAGTCTTTTATACTTTACCTGACCTATGTAACGCTCACTATAATTAATTAAATGAGCTCACCTCGGTGTTGTTATGAGCATAAGATTTTGAAAGTGAATTGCGAAAAGAACATTCCCTACTGCTCACTCTAGTTCCTCCTGTGCTCTCTTCGACACCACCTACATTTTGACGGCTGTGCTAATGAATTATCCGTTAAGATAAAAAGTTTTAAACGTGTAGAGTTACATAAGTAATTAAGTATTAAAGAGTCGTAACATTTTTTAAATATTTTATATACCGCGTAAGTCTCTTACGCAACTCTTAAAATGGAGACGTTTCCGTTACACTTTTTTGCAAATTAGTGCACTAAAGATTGGGCAATTTACACTAATGGATTTACTTTCCTCTAACAAGAATGGACATTTATAATTTTTAACGCAATAAATATCCTTCTTTGTTGCAATTTGTGGGGAAATATTTTTTGTTGATTTTGTAAGAATACATTCGCACAATCCCGGTATGAAATTATCAACATAAACTGCGTGCTATGTTTGATACGATCGTGTGATTGACCTCGGATTTGAGAGCGGAATTACGGAATCTGAATTGTTGAAAATTATTGAATTACATAATGTTTGTCTTTACAATCAGTTTATTAACCACAATACTTTATATGTGTTTGTGTCTTATTTTATTATTATTAAAAAGGAATTTTTATGATTATTTGCACATTTCGCAGTATAGTGCACAAATACAAAACTATAATAATTTTTTTATTTCTTAATCAAGTTACTTCAAGAACGTTGTTTTTAATGGTAACCTATATTTTTATTTGTAATTTTGCTAGGATTTCTTATTCTATTATCAACCGTATAAATTTTTAGATCGATTACATAACAGAAAGTTCAAGAAAAGCAGCCTCAAAATTTTTATAGGAACGTTTAATGAAATGAGCAGAATATCTAGTTCTGTAAAACAAACAAAATTGGTGTGAATGACAAGAGCTTGTCACAATAAACACAATAAAGTAAGTACATATTTTTATTCCCTGTGGATAATGTGAGTTACACGTTTATTAACAATCTTCTTTTACCAAAATGGTATTGCCGACAGAGAAACAAAGAATTGAAGCTTTAATGATGATTGAGTATGGCGATCGAGTTAGAAGAAGTATATCGACTTTTCATAGACAAATATCCTGATCACCAAGTAAGTCAATTCACAGTCAGCAGAATAGAAAATAAATTTCACATCTCAATTTTGTTTGTTTTACACCTGGCTAACTAGATATTTTGTTTATTTCATTCAACTCCATTTCAGCAACTCCATTAAGGGTCATTGCATCTCTTCATAAACTGGTTGACGGATAACTATCATGAACACAATTCATAAAATCAATCAACCATTCAAAAAAATCAAGTTATTCTCCGAATAACTTTAAGGAATAGATGAAAAGACTGGCCTTAAATCGGCACATTTATACCTATTACATAATAAATAGTATATTATTATACAAGTTTCACAAGAAGCCCAAGCAACACCATTTCGTTTATTAGACGGTTTATATACGACAGACAGGGATATTTTTGGTAATGGTATATAGAATACCAAAAATATTCGTATTTTAATGGTACTATTAGTCACCGTAGGATAAGTGATGCGTTAATTAAACGTTTTCATTAAAATGTAAAATGCCGCGACTTGCAAAACACGCTTATTCCATCTTATCATATAGGCGTAGGCCCTCAACATAAATTTTTCTCATTAAAAATTTAAAATATAATCTCAAAAAATATAATAAATGTTTAGACGTAACATGTTCAAAATATTTATCCAAATTGGTCTTGTGATCCTTGTTACAAAGTAAATTTTCCATAAAAATACTAACATTTTGTATCACTAAGGCCTAGTTGTACTTACAATGCCAGTTTAAATTTAAGCTGAAGTTTAAACCCATAACGATTATTGCAACAATTGTTTCGGGTTTCGGTTTAAAGTGAAGCTAGAATTATACCACTAGACCTAAACGAGACGTGAGCTTAAAATATGAGTAACTTACAAATTTCGCCGCGAGATGTCCCGACCACAACAAAAATTGTAATATATTTCACTAATTTGTAAGATTGTCTTCTAGAACGTCATCTCTTGTTCAAAATGAGTAGCTTCTGATACGAGAATATATCTAAGGTTCTAAAAACTTCTCCTAAATATTAATTTTACTGAACAAAACAAAAGAAAGTCTACGGGAAGACGAGGAAACCGATGCCTTAACCTAAATTGTGATGCCTTTGATTGATTTTGTGAAATTGTCTTCTAGAGCGCCATCTTTTGCCAGAAACTGATAGCTTCTGATGTGGAGATATACCTAAGGTTTTTGGGTTCTCCTAAATACTAATTTTACAGAACGAAACAAAAGAAAGTCGACTGGAAGACGTGAAAACAGACGCATTAACTTAAATTGTGATATCTCTGATGGATTTTGTAAAATAGTTTTCTAGCGCGCCATCTCTTGCCAAAAACTAGTAGTTTCTGAATCGGAGGTGTAGTTAAGGTTTTTAGGCTTCTCCCAAATATTAATTTTACAGAACAAAACAAAAGAAAGTCGACTGGAAGACGCGAAAACAGACGCATTAACTTAAATTGTGACATCTCTGATTGATTTCTATAAAATTGTCTTCTACAGCGCCATCTCTTGCTCAAAACTGGTAGTTTCTGACACGGATATATACCTAAGGTTCCACAGGGTTCTCCTCAACTCATTTTGTAGAACAAAACAAAAGAATTCAACGGGAAAATACGAAAACTCGTGCCTTGATCTAATTTGTGTCCACCTCGAATGGATTTTGTAAAATTAACTTCTAGATCTAGAGCGTCATCTTTTGCTCAAAACTGGTAGTTTCTGATTCGGAAATATGGTTATGGTTTTCAGACTTCCCCTAAACGTTAATTTTGCAGAACAAAACAAAAGGTAGTCGACGAGAAGACACGAAAATCAATGCCTTAACCTAAATTGTAGAAGTTTCAATTTGAAATGCGTGCCAAAATCAACTACTCTTCATTGGGTGGAAATTATTGCTTCAACGAATTCAGGGTGACATCTGTTGACCAGATCGCTTCTACTTTTCGTAAAATACACAACCTTTGTTACATAACGATTATTTACGATAGCTTTTCAACAGGAGCGCCAACTATGGGATAACTGCTGCTCACTAAAGTTGTAGTTTATAAGTCAAAACCGAAGGAACTTTCTTGCCCATTACAACTACAAGTGATCAGAAAATACATATATAATGACTACAAACGATGAGACACTTATTAAAGTTGAATTAAATTTCAACATTTCGCTATACGTTTCGGTTTGGCAGCTTCTTTAGAATAAGTTGTAATAATATAAACACGTATGATTATAATAATTTTATAGTTTCAAAATATACGTCTAGTATAAACCATGTATAAACGTTGCGCGTACCATATAAAATATACATTTTGTGTAAACGTTATATTTATTCCATAAAGAGACGTTAGTTAGACTGTCACTCATATGTTTAAATACTAGTCTATAATATTCTACATTTAAACTAAATTCAAAACGTGTTTTAGACATATTCTATACTTTGTGTGTTGCATGGGAGGCTTATTGTAGCCCCAACGGAACGAGTGTTACAATGCCTCTTGTGAAACGTGTATAATATACTATTTTTTCTACTTTGCGTCACTTATTGAACAAAAATATGAAAAATATTGGATCTTCTTAGTATATGGGGAATTTTAGTTGTAATGCGTGGCAACACTGAAAACCTTTCGTTTTAATCAAAAGTCACATTAACAAGTTATTAATTTTTCTTATCCAGCTTCATTGTGAGTATATTGTTAAGTAACAAATAAATACTGAGCTATTTTGTAAAATCTATTAAATATTTTCAATTAAAAATGACTAAAATTTCCCCAAAAACAGTGTCACAATGAGCTTCATTGTGAAACTGTTTTTGGTGTCACAATGAATCCATTGTGAACGCAAAGTAGAAAAACATTTTTTTTTCTAATTTTTCAGTGTTGTTAGATAATAATAATAGCTCATTAAATTTAGCAGCAACCGTGAAAATTCGATGCACACAGCGGTAGAGCAATGAAATATAATAATAATTTATTCATTATAGTAGATGTCTCGCGGTCAGCTGATGCGCTGTTGACACATTTCTCAGCACGGCTAGTATGTAGAGAGGGCTGTGGCTAAACGCAGTCTACGCATAGCGTTGAGAATACGTGCTCGATTAGTTGATACGCTTAAACCAAACTTGTATTAGGGTAATTATAAAAGCATTTAAAAATTTAATATCTATTATTATTTTATCGTAAATATCGTGACCCCCCGCGGAAAGACTGCCTGAGCCAATGGTACGAGCTACCATTCAGCCTTGCATATTTCTGGCAAATCCTTTGCTTGTAGGGAAAATTACAATATAACATTTTTCACTGATTAATGCCTTGCTGATAGTTCTTTTGATAGAATCTTTTGAAACTGAGCAAATGAAAAATTCTCAAACTGTATAGACAGATTCATCTTAAAGAGCACTTTAAAATAATTAGGGGAGCCAATATTTGAACACATCCAAATTAACATGGGATTTCCTATGTTGCGTTCATCAATGCAGCACCCTGTATATATTCAAAATTCAAAATTGTGGAGTTTCTGTTGGAACTTCAGAAACATTTGAGAGGTAGGCATTTAAAAAAAAAAATATCGGGCTATAGCTTAAAACGCAGATTTTAATTAGAAAACTCAAATCTAATTATTTCACATATTCTAAAACAATTCACGAAGGTAGCTCAACTAAGAAAGCATTGTCTGTTACGGGCAAGCAAGAGTTGTTTAGAAAATTGCTTAGTGTAACATTGTTCGCGTTCATTCTCCGGACAATTACCGTGAGAGCAGACTCAGAGGTTGTGTAAGCAGAAGTAAATGTCAATGGCTCAGTTTCAATCTCCATTATGTGGTAAATTTATGTATTTCTTTTTTAGATTGCTGAAATTTCTCTCCTGAAAGATTTTATTGATTTGTAACAGTTCTAGGAGATATTTTTTATATCAATCAAAAAATAAAATGCTTTGTAGGTTTTTCATTCATAATTAAATAAAAATAACAGTGAAATAATTTAATAATAACATGTATTAAAATTATTATTTAGATGCACCATGCTGCTTTGTAGTTATGAGAATATTTGATAAAATGAAAAGTCTTACAAGTATTTAGAAGAAAGAGTAAGTTTTGCTATTATTAAGTATATAATGTATTATTTTTTTATCTTTTACTTGAAGGTTTAATTATATAATGTTTTACTGAAGATGCCAAAAAGGTGAAACCGGTTTAGAAAAAAGAAAAATAAATTTCTGTAGTGAAAGACTCATTTTATCAAATATCGTTGTTTAGTGGTGCTCTTTGTGGCTCAGGAATTCTATGATCCGTGGAAGCCATACTGAAGATGCACTAATTGTCTATTAGTTAGTGAGAACACTAGCACTGCTTTTAAACGTTTTATTTACAAAAATATTTGCAATTTGACACAATTTGCTTGAATGTATTAACGTGATTACTTGAAATAATAAAGAACTGGTTAAACTGCTTAAAGCAATTTGAAACCGATACTGTACGCGTAGTTAAACTGCACTCGATAGTTTGAAACTAACTTGATGGAGATCCGTGTTAATCTCTCTCTTAAATTATTAATACAAGGGTTTAAATAAAATACAAAGATTAAAAAATTGAAACAGGGGAAATATTATTGTATTGGCTGAAATATAATAATAATAATAATAATAATAATAATAATAATCTTTATTAACCACATACCTAGGCACAATTACATAAAACATAGTGTGTAAAATATATAATTACTTTCTATGACTAGAGTGGTTAATGGGAAAGGGATCAGCTACCCTCAAAATGGGTGCTGCTCTTCCACCCTATTCCAAGTAACAAAAAAGAAAAATATTATGTATAATAACTTGGCGCACAAGCAAACAAAGATATTAAGAATTAAGACAAGAAAGAGAAGAAAAAAAAGTATACAATAAAAGAAAAAAAAAAACAATATATTTATATTTTACGAGAGCATGAACCAGCATATCATATAAGCAACATGCAATGACATTAAACCATGTAACATTGAACTCAGGTAATACTCGATTGCAAAAACATAGAAACTCGTATCCGACGTTTGAAAGCTTGTATGCTTAAGTATTTGGCTTCATCAGGAATGTTATTATAAATCTTAGCAATAGAATATGAAAAAGAACGCTGAAATAGAGCAGTGTGATGGAGAGGAGTAGTCAGCAAGCCTCTGCTTCTAATATTAATATTATGTACATCAGTACGAAAGCTGATTCTATTATAAAGGTAGCAGGGTCTTTTTGTGATAATAAGTTTATGACAGTAAACCGACAAGTGAAAGTATCGTCTTTGATTCATGTTTAGCCAGTTGGCCCAAGCTAATGTGTGCGAAATATGGTTTCTGCGTTTTATACCGTAAGCATGCATTTTGAACATGCTGTATTCGAGACTTATCTACGCTGTCTAAACACGGTCCATACACGGTGTCACAGTAGTTGAAGTTCGAGAGAACTAAACTTTCACATAATGATTTACGAAGGCCTATATTTAAAGTGTCCTTACTGCCATATAAAACTTTTAATTTCCCAAAAGCCTTACCCACGATATTAATTGTATGTTGTTTAAAACGTAATTTATTGTCTAAGTATATTCCTAAGTTCTTGGCACATTCAACTATGCACAAGGGCGAACCGCCAATATTCAAAGAGATTTGACTAGAGACAGTTGCTCTGTGTTTTTCCTTACAGAAGAGTATTATTGAAGATTTGGAAGAATTGATTAACAAACCATGGTCAGTAATAGATTTTAATAATTTACTTAGGTCCAAATTCATAGATTCCACAGCCTTTTGTATATTACTTGGTGAAAAACTATAAAAAAGTTGTGTGTCGTCAGCGTAGATATAATAAGAAAAACAAGTTAAGAAATTTAATAGATAAGAAGTATATATAGCATACAATAATGGACCAAGAATACTGCCCTGCGGCACTCCAGACCTAAGCTCTAGAGCAGATGAGTAAGACTCATTCAATTTGACTACTTGTCTTCTCTCAGACAAATAATTTTTGAAAAATTCAATACTATTATAATCAAGACCCATGTAATGGAGGATGGCCAGAAGCAACTTATGATTAATCATGTCAAGTGCTTTAGAAAAGTCTAAGAGAACAAGTACAGCAAGGTTTCCCGTATCTAGAGCTTTGAGCGCATCGTCAGTGACAGCGGACAGTACCGCAGAGCAGCTATATCCTGGTCTAAAGCCCGATTGTACAGAAGGTAAAAGATCAAAGTTATTTAAGTGAGAACGCAATTGAGAATCGACAATTTTTTCCAAGATTTTGGAGAGCACTGGGAGGATACTTATTGGACGCAAGTCTTTGTACGTGGAAGGATTATTGTTTTTCGGTAAAGGTATTACCATGGCTAACTTCCAAATCTTAGGGAAAACGCAGTGCGAGATACAGAAATTAATAATATACGTCAGTACAGGCAGAAGGAAAGGGCAACACAAGGATATCATTCTTAAGCTTATGTTATCCAGTGAGCAGGAGTTACTTTTTAGACAATTTAATATTCGATAAGTTTCTTCCTCAGAGATACAGTCAAGTGAGAATAGTTTTCGTATTTTTGGGTCAACATTACAAGAGTAAAAGTGAAGCAAGTTATTATTAACGGCAGGAAGTGCGTTTGGCACAAAAGACGAATTTATAGCATTGGCATCAGAAATATGTGGAGGGATGGTGACTGATTTCTTTTTATTATATATGTTTAAGGCTCTGAGATCTTTCCAAACTGAACGAGAATCCTTGTTCTTGACACTGTGCTCTATATAAGCTTTTTTTTCTCTTCGTATAGCTGCCGTTGTGAAGTTACGAAGCATTTTATAATAATTGATATGCCCTATAACAGCTGTTTTCTTAGCTCTTTTTAACGCATTATCTCTGATTTGCATCATGTACCTGATATTATCAGTAATCCATGGTGCTTTGGGTTTGTTAAATAAGCCAACTTTATATGGAGCATGTATGTCAAAGATTGATGTTAAGCTACTGTTAAAAAAACTGATAATATCATCAATATTTTGTAATTCATAAATCGAGTCCCATTGCGTAAGTTGAAGATCCCGATAAAAGCTTGCATAATCAAAATTATAAAAATTACGAAATCGACGCCTTGTCACTTTAGGAGAACTATTTCCAAAACAAAAAGAAGCATAGGTAAGCAAGTGATCAGAGATATCAAGCATGTTCATCACGCCAGCGTCATGTACCATGACATCATTACCAACAATAATTAGATCTAGTAAAGACATTCTCGAGGTGACATTACTGATTCTAGTGGGTAAATCAATTACTTGTTTTAAACCAAACATATCAAAAACACCCTGCAATTGCTGCCTAGAGGAAGAACTGCCTAGCATGTCAATATTAAGATCACCGGTGCAAATTAAGTCTTTACACTTGACTACAATGTTAGATAACATATCTTCAAGTACTAAAATAAAGTTAGAGTTGTCAACATAGGGCGGTTTGTAAATAACACCAATAGCTGAATCCAGCTTGTTACCCAAAATAACCCAGAGAGTTTCAAAATCGGAAACATAACACATCGGTATAGGCGTAAAAGAGATACCAACTTTAATGTAAATACCTATCCCGCCACCTCTCCTATCACCCTCTCTATCTCTCCTGATGAAATGATAACCTTCGATTAACAGATCTGTATTATCAATAACAGGTGTAAGCCATGTTTCTGTAATAGTAACAACATCGTAATCAATGGAAATGATATGCTGCTTCAAGACATCAAAACCATTCAGTAAGGAACGCGCGTTGAAATGAGCAATCTTAAACATAGAGATGTATCTTAGTTTAGTTCAACTTTATACATTACAGTACAGTATACAAATAGTATATAAATACCAGTATATAAATACCATGATTTCGTTGACTTAATTAGGGCTGGGTCTAGGATTGGAAACCGGCAACGTTCCAGATATAAAAAATTCTCTGAACGAGGGAAACTAGGCTGAATTTTGTTTTATATTTCATAACCGAGGTTTTTAAAAAACTACAAATGCAAAATAATAGGATTCGTACCTACGCTTTATTTAAAAACAAAGTTACAGCAAAAAACAAATATACTAAATTACAACCACTGTACTGACGGGCAGCGATTCGGTCATTAAGCTACCGATCTTCAGAAACAATAGGTTTTATACATTCATCATATCAAAACTAAATACGCCCTGTAAATAGAAATCGAAGTACAAATAAAAACAACTTCAGGGTTCAATCTCGTGACTCATAACTGCTGACAATCCACATTATAAGCACAAGCGTCCGAAGATCTTGTTGCTGGAAAGTGGCAACACCATGTAGAATCCCAAGAAGTAAAACAACTCGCGAATAATACTGCTAACCGCGAATTGGAAAGTTACAGCCTAAAAGCACTAATATGTAGGTACTTCAAACGAAAACAAAGAAACAAACAAGGTGGTTGAGTAAAACTAAATCTATTTTAGCTGGAAGTACTTTAGATAAATATGTTTTCTGAGTTTAATACAAGGAATTTCTTGGTGTTCCTAACTCGAAGTATATCAATAATAAGAAACGCGCGATTATGCATGTGGCCTGGCCTCCAACGAATTGCATTAGGAACCTTCAGCTGGCCGGCTACGACGAAATACATTTAGAGAGGGATTTAAAGTTTTTGACCTGAATTTGCAGAAGTAAATGAATGATTTTACCGAGAAGTTTACATCCGAATGTTTTTTCTTTCTAAACTATTATAACACTTATCATAAATTAACGTACGAGACTAAATGCATAATATGATATAAACTAAGTGGAAAATATAATAGACATAAATGTAACTTTGGCAAGTCTAAATTGCAATAAATAAATCTAAACGCTGAACAATTGTATTAAAATTTATTTGTTTGTCCGCATTTTGAACAGCGAATTCATGAAGTTTATATTATAATTCATCACACAGGGTTATTCAACGGAAACCGTTCATTAAAAGATTTCAAGGAAGAAGTTTAGATAGAAGTTTAAAGCCCAGATATTGTAAAAATTTGTACTGTAAGTTGCTACCAACTAGCATATACGGTTTTGCGCGCACAACAGAACGAGACACTCCAAATTGTGAAATAAAACTGCACGTGATGACTGTTTTTGCTTCCTTACCAATACAGCTGCATCTACTCCAAACTTTTATGTAACCGTGCGTGCAGTTTTCTGTTCTGTTCTGTTTTGTTGCTTTTAGCTTTACGCAGTACCCGCCTAATCTGCTGGCCGAGCTTATTTGAAACTCATTTTGCCATTTACAGAGTAAATTTTAATTAAGCAACACAAACATCCACGGCCCTGGTAGGATTACAACCGACGCTGCCGAGCGACACAACTTCCAAAGTCGGCTAAGATGACCACTAAGCCACTCGGCGACCCGCGTGTAGTTTTACATCACATTTTGGAGTGTCCCGTTCTGTCATGCACGCAAAACCGCACGTGTAAAGGGCCCTAATGGCATGCTACATTTTTTGACATATTTTTGAATTTTACACGTAAAAATAAGATAAATTGCAAAACATTTCCTTATCTCTAAATTGCACTATTTATGAGATACTTTCAGTTTTCTTAAAAGTCTGGATTCTGCCATCTGATTTCGAAAGATAATACCGTAGCTATTATTGAGGAAATTTTACCCGAAAATTCAGGTTTTTATAGAAATAACGTTTTTGTTAACCCATGCAATAATTTGCTACTGCTGCGTATAATTTTTGTCAGACTGGAGTCTACTACGATTCTCCAACGTCACTAATAATTTTTCTCTGTTCTTCGAACCTACCATGTATCAAATTTAAGGTCAGTTTTCTTTATATAATTAATTTTAAGCTGGTCAAATAACTTTTCTTTAAATAATAATATTCAAAAGTTTTAATTTAATTATTTAAAAGTTATAATTATTTATAACTGAGTGAAGGCTTCATGAGGTATAATTTTAACGATTACTGTTTCAATTTAATATTTTAATTAATTACTTAATTATCAATTATTTCAAAACTTTCTCTTACCTTTTTCACAATTGATTTAAAACAATTGATATTAAAGATACCATTAGAATCAAAGTTGGTGGTGTTATCTTTCTATTTTTATTTAATAATTTCTTTCATTAAAATATATTTAAAAGGGTTTCTAAATTTTGCCCCTTAAACATGTTATTTTTATTACTTTCCTCCCTTCTCTGGATTACCAACCGTTACAATTCCTGTTTTACGGTAAATATTTAGTGTAGTGTCTATAAATCTTCCTCATAGGGAAATAAATGTCGATAATAAACCGTCAACATTTTTTTTTGTTGTCAGCAAAAACAAGAATTTTTAAAATTAAAATGGAATTGGCTGTTATTGCCCACATGTTGAGGTAATGATAATTATGAAAGAAGGCAAATCGACTGCTGCCTAAATAAACTTGTTTTAACAAGTACCTGCTTTAGTTAATAAAATAAATAATACACTGTTCTTTCACAACACAATATAAAATGTAATACTGAGAAAAATACGAAAACAATAATAAAAGTATTTTAACATACTTGTTAGTATTAGGTGCAAAAATCACATATCCAACCAGTTCACAGTGTTATTCGGCATCTTGAACAACAAAACATACTTTTATAATATCAGGGATAATAAGAGTCACCTGTGGGTAATAATAACTAGCTCATTATCCTATATAGCATTAATACTTTAGGTATGAAAATTCGAAAAAAATTATAGATAAACGAGAAACCAAATATTAGAAATATAATAGTATATTATACACCTAGGTAGAGAAGTCTAGTGTTATAACCCGAGGGTATGATTACATCCCGAGGCCCTTAAGGCCGAGGGTTATAAGACTTCTCTACCGTGGTGTATATACTATTTTTTCCACTACTAGTGCAAATGATAATTTTAATTTGAACAAATTGTTACAGTTCATTTTTCCTTTCTGTTTCGAATACACCCTGTATATGCGTTGTCACTACTCAGTTTTCATTACTGTTCCGAACACGCCCTATATGAAATTAGTCGTGCTGGATGGTTGCTTGGAAACCACGTCGTTGTACACATTGAGCTGATTGGCTCTCACCGTTACTAAGAAAATTCCGCCAATAGCAAGATTGAATGTGTCTCTCTCGATGGTGTTCTTTCTTTTCTGCCTATCGAGAAATACGCCGTCATTTCATTACAAAGTTCAATCGTTCCTGGACCACACGTCCTTTTGTTTATTGTTTGGTTGTGCCCGTTTCACCGAAGAGGGTGAAGGTACATGTGAACGGCTTCTGCCGAATCTATTTGGTCCAGTTGGAAACGAGAAAGTCGCATTTATACTGTGATTTATGGCAGTTCGGTGAATAATCCGGGTAAGTTAAGACGAATTGCGTTTCTCGATTTGGCCCTTACGTTCGTTTTCTTTTTCGCTTATAGGCTTCTATCGTGGGCTTTTGTAAGAGTTAGATTTGTTGGATGACGTTTTTCCGAATTGTGCAGGTGCACTGCGACTTGCGACTTTGAAAGCTCCCTTCCCCGTCTCGCTGCGCGGCAGTCGGCACTTGTCAAAGGGGTTTGCGGCGGCATTGACACACATACGCCGACAAACAAATCGGACACCGACGGAATAAAGGTTGGAGCGTTACTTTTTTTATATATAGTTTTGAGCGTTAATTCGCGATTTGTTTTGCCGATTCTTTTCTTTGATTTTGCCGCATTTCAACATGCACCTTATTGTGTACACTCCGGTGTAAATTTCAAGCCGTCATACGTAAATGAACGATGTCACGTACACTTCGGTGATTATAATCTGTCGTATTAGTTACGATTTAAATATGTTATAAAATAATTACATTTGTTGGTGTTGTCTGTGTAGTATTTATTTGTTTATGTTTTATTTTTATGTGTGAATAAATTAACGTGTTCTGGATGTAACGGGTTTTCTTAATTTTCATTTCCCCTTTCAAAAAAATTAAGTGGCGCCTACTTTTTTTGGTTTTGGCCTTCGCGTTTCGGAATTGAATAGTGTCTGACTACTTACTTTCTCGATTAAAAATTACGAAAAGTAACAACACAAGTCTTAATTTGAAACAAGTGCTCACTGTTCGACAGCTTCGAACGACTGCGAAACGTTAAGTGTTTATGCGCCATTTAGTGTCCGTTTAAAAGAGTTTGTGATATAAAACATTAATAACGTAGTCATTTTTAAATTTTAAAGCTGAATTCAACTATACATAAAGTTATTTCAAATAAAACAAATTGGAAATGTTTATTTCTTTTTTTTATTTCTTTTTTATAACATACAATAATAGTTTTGCTCATAAAATTAAGGAAAAAGATGTCATGATGTATGTACAAATTGAGAACACATTATTCTAAGCAGTTGACTTTAATATAAGTTTTAATGATGTGCGTAAGCAGCTGGGGCAGTTTGGGGATGAGCTGCGTGTCCAGTTCTGGAAACGATTGCGTTGAAGCCATTGTGATCGTCAGCAGTGTAATCAACTGTACGAATGGTGCCATCAGCCTCATGAAGAGAGTATTGTCCTTTTACAACATCACCATCGCGGATCTCTTGTTGGGTCTTGTGGTCACCAGTATGAGCATCAGAGACCCCGTAACTGAATTCGTATTTGGGATAAACCTTAAAGCAATAAAGATCGTTGTCATTATAAAAGGTTGTTGTGGGAATTAATTATTTTATTACTTATAAAGAAGGAATACTAATTTAAATTGAGAATAAAAGATTATTGTAAAAGCTTAAAGCTGGCTACACATTGGCCGCACCTGTACTGCAACGTTGCAATACAGGTTCGCTGAAAATAAAAGTTAATGCACCTCGAACGCACCAATGCGCACCTCAAACGAACCATTGCATTGGTGCGTTCGAGGTTAACAGCTTAACATTCCCTTAAGTCAGATTGTATAAACCATCGATAACAAAAAAAAAAGTTGTTACATTAAATTTTTCCATGAAAAGTGTATTACGTCTTGCGTTCTTAGGTGTAGAGTGCAGAATATTTATAAATTAATGATGAACATTTTTTTATTTAAAAAAGTTTGCCCTCATAAATAACAAAAATTTCAAGAAAAATGCGAGAAACTAAAAGCCTCTCTATCGGACGGTTTTTTTTTACAAATTACTAAAAGACGCAGATGGTGTTTCGTTTTAAAAATCGTAATTATAAAATTTTTTAAAATCATCTTAACAAAAGATGCTGATGGAAGAATTGTAAATCTTTATAGTGAAGATAATTAACTTTTCTTATTCAACGTGGCAGAAACAATAATGTGGTAGAGACACTAACAGCCGTTAACTGATAAACTTTTCCTCCGTCCAAAAGATTAATTACGTGATCATAATTTGTTAAAAGAGCAGAAATAAGTATATACACTGTTGAACAAAAGTATGGAAACCTCTAAATATCTCAACAACGGCTAGGGCTTTCACACTAACTTAAAATTGACGTTTACATATTTCTTAGCAAACGCCAACTTTGCTTTTTAAAAAAACGTGTGCGTTTTAATGTTATGAACTTACAAATGTTGAAATATTTCGAAAACAGTGAACATTAGATATAGAACATGTTACACATGTTACATGTTATCATGTTAATAATTTAAGCAACTTAAACAGATAAAAAAGAGTTGGGTGTCTCATTTACAATTACAAAGTTGGCAGCACTGGCGAAAAATCTGAAATATTGACAACACCGGCGACATCATCTTGACATCACCTAAATTAACTGTTCCAAATCTCGCTTCGATAGTCCTAGCCGTTGTTGAAATATTTAGAGGTTTTCATACTTTTGTTCCACAGTGTATGTGAATATTGGATTATTTTAATTCTGAAAATGTGTTAAAAACTAGATCAAGAATTGTAAAACTTTTGTAATGAAAAGTATCTGAAAATCCAAATGCTTTTCACAATTAATAAGTAAGAAATAAAAATATCACGATTATTTAATCGAAACTATTAAAAGCATTTTTTCCATTAATAGCACTTGACTCTCCGAGGTTCTTATTTTACAACATTGACGTGCTTGCGTGCAAAAACAAATGAATGTCTTAGCATTCTTTGATTTAACAATTTCAGTTATCCAAAAATATTTTTATACACAATAAGGCACAAATTTTTCTCTTATTTATTGATTTCTTTATCTGTTACAGTTACGAAATCTCTAAAGTCGCATAAACATCAGCATACTTACAATGTGATCCTGTACAATTGGGGCGGCTTTAGCAATAAGAGGTGCAGAAATTCCATGAGAAATAATAGGAGCAGCATGGGAAAGAACAGGATGGGAGTGAGAAATAATAGGGGTGGCATGAGAAATAACAGGAGCAGCATGTGAAATGAGAGGTGCAGCGTGAGAAATAACTGGAGCAGTGTGATACAAAGGTGATGAATGAGAAATAAGGGATGCTTCTATTCCACGAGATAAAATCGGGGCGGCGGCTGCATGTCCTCCAAGACCTAGGTTGGAAGTGGCATAGGAAGTTGCATACGAAGCTCCGTGTCCGTCTAAGATTCCAGCTTGGACATAAGCGCAGGCGACAAGGAGAACTGCAATCTAACGAAACAAACGATAATTATATTTTACGAAATGCACCGAAATTGATGTGCGAAAAGTTTAAGGTTATCGAAAGTTTTGCTATTAAGATTTAATACGCCGAGTAAATAGAGCGTGTTAGGTTGAAGTAGTTTGGGCAGGAAACGTGTGCGATTTGTAAATTTCCCATTGCCAATATCTACTTTATAAGTAGGTATGCAATTTTTAATGCGAATAGGGAATGTCGGAGAATGTAGCAACATTGCTTTTAATTATATAACAGCTCTTGCATGGGTCAGACGGAATGGTTTTTTTTTCTGTTGTAGATTTACAGTTAAAATTCTTTCAAGAACAACTTTATTGTATGAAGTTTTTGTAGGGCAGGCTTTTTTCCTCAATTTTGATACTAAAGATATTTAATTGAGTCATTTGATTTTCAGAGTGTTTGGTTATATTTTAAGAATAGCAAGGTAGTAAAGTGTTAGAACTAAAATAGGATAAAAGTAATAAAGAATATAATCCATAACAAATGTTAAAAAAAAAACAACTCAACAGAAATACAAGAATGTAAACTATACATGGAAGATGCATAATAAAACGAATACCAAACATGACGAATATAAGGTAGGTACATACAACATTACAAACACTTTAATTTACTGCAAAATATTTTAACATTTTGTCGACTCGTCGTTGTAGTTCAAAACGCTGCGTAATCTTCTTGGCATCGAATCCATAAAACTATAGATATTTTGTAAATTATTCCACTGGTTTTGATTCGCAACAATAAGTTTGAATCGCAACAGTTCTACATTTTGAGGGTGAAATTCATTCGTACTATAAATTTTTTTCTAGATATACATCCCCTGCTGAAATTGGCTACACGTTACTAAAAGTCTTAACTTCCGAGAATTTTACATCTAAAAGACATATATGCCTTTGGAGTGACAACTGCGCGGGCCAAAATCGTTTTTTCTATTTTTGGTTGTGCAAGGAGTTTTCGAATCGATATATTATAACTTCTTAGTAAGTGTCCTGTGACCGAGATTTTTCTTTAATAGAAAAAAAAGCGTGTAATGAAAGCTTATACCGAGTGACTTTTAATGATTGAAGCAAATTAGTATGTTGTGAACACTGAGGAATTGGCATTACTTGAAAGTTCGTTAATTTTGCGGGAATGCGTAGCTATAGGTTAGAGTTGATGTTTACATTGATGATGAAAACTGTTTAACAGATTATTATTATTATTCAAGACCTGGAAATGTTAGCCCCCTTTGCGTAAGCAGCACCGAATCCTTTGAGATAAGTTATTGAAGACATTATTAACGTTTTAGGTTGTCTGATATTTGCAATTGCCTCTTCAATTGCCTGCTGCACAATTCATCCAAATTGTTTAATACATATTCTGAACACCACATTATTGAAATGAGGAAATAAGAAGTTCAAATTTAATTGAATATTAGAGCAAATCATCAAGCCCCATTTGCGTAAGCAGTACCGAATCCTTTGAGATATGTTATTGAAGACATTATTAACGTTTTAGGTTGTCCGATATTTGCAGTTGCCTGCTGCAATTCTTGCAAATTGTTTAATACGTATTCTGAATACCAAATTATTGAAATAAGGAAGTAAGAAGTCCGGATTTAATTGAATATTAGAGCAATTAGGCCACCAACCAGCACTGATTAAACATCCTGGGAAAAACTCCTCTAAATAATTTATTGTGGTTCGTGCTGTGTGAGCAGTGGCGGAATCTTGTTGAAAGTAGCCATTTGCTAATTCAGTGTCGTCTAACTGGTTTATAAATGTATCCAATATAAGTCTCTGATATCTATAGGGGTTGTTTCCCGGAAGAATATTGGTCCAATAATTCTCCAAGACATTGCCACCCAAACACCAATTTTAAGTGGATGTAGTGCCTTTACATCAATCACATTAAAGGGTTATGTTCCGACCAAGTCCATAAATTTTGTGAATTGATAAACCCAGAGAGATGAAACCAGGCTTTATCAGCAAAGAAAGTTGTATCTTGTTGGTCACTATTATTTAGCAGATTATTGTTATACCACTGACAAAACTGAATTTATTGAAGAAAATCGAGTGGGTGAAGTTGTCGAACCATTGAAAATTTGTATGATTGGAAATGAAGGTGTTTTTTCAAGATCTTCCGAGTGGATTCGTATAGGAAACATGAGGATTCTGTTATGCAGTATCATTAACATTTTGTACAATATCGAGTGTTATTATAGTGGGGCGATCAGTGAATTTTCCTTTTTTTACATTACCGGTTTGCAAGAAACGTTCATTTATTAACCGATTTTGAACTGAACTGATTTTAAAGTGAATAGAGAGACTCATAAAAGGAATGATGTTTTGGAACTAAAATTAACATAACCTCAAAATACGTATGAAATCACATGAAACTGATAACTGATTTAGAAAACCAGCTTGATCAGTACGGTGTGCGGGAGGGGAAATTCAATCACTTCCTTATCACTGGTCGCCAACTGAATAACTAAATGGAATGCAATCAATGATTTTTAAGTGAATTTGAATCGATTCGTGTTTGTTGTAAATGGAGGACCGCTATTCTAAAACAGTGTTGTGAAAAAAGACTAAACTCAATTTGTTATTCATTTCAATGAAATCGTCATAGGCATGCTGCTGTGAATAAATTCAATTACTATTGGGCTGATTCAGCAGAACATATCAGTAACAGTTCCTGATCCAACACTTGAGACTGAACACTTATTTCTGCTGAATGAAGTTCACTCATCGTAACATGTTCCAGTCAGGTAGCGGAGAAGTTACGCTACAAAAAATGGCGAACCCTCCAACTCATCAACCTCATGAGGTCGCATTCAGCAGAAATTTGTTCAACAGTTACACAACTTTCTGGTCTGCTGAATGTGCCCATTTTCATTTTGTACTCCGCTTCGAAAATAAGCCATTACTAAAAATGTATTTTATTCTGTGGTTAAAACCATTTTGGTAATAAATTGTGATAATTAAATATCTTATTTATTTGGTTTTCTTGATTCGACAATAAACGAATTTATTTGAGTTTGACAATCTAGTGCACTAACCTAAATCTATATTTTGAATTTGAAAATCCAGCACACCAACATAAAAATTGAAAAGTGTTGCCAATCTAATAAAATAAGTCTCAATCATTAAAAGTCACTCGGTATATACATATACCTGAAGATTTACAAGAAATCATTAAATCCGCAAGATACACTACTAATTTAAAGTTGTTGATATGGAAAAGCATAGATTCTGCAATATAAAAGAGTGCCCCGATCTCTTTTTAGATACAAAAAGCCTCAATATTACTAAAGCAGCTCGCATAAAATTTAATTTCCAAAATCCAACCCTTATGATGGTCAAAAAACATATTCAGACATCGAATCATGGCGAAAGGTTCAAACACAGGTTTACATCTAGACCAGTTAAGAAATATTGAGATAAAATTATTAAATCCGAAGAACAACATATCGGCAAATAAGTGAAAATCCTTTATATTTATGATTCCCTTTTTACAGAGCGAAGAATATAAACTGTTCTACAGAATACTATTAAATTTTGACCAAACTAAACTATTGTTTGCTCTGGCACTTAATTCCTTTCTTTAGAAAATTAATTGGCACTTATGCCCTTTCTATTTAATTAACTATTACTTTAGTTTTTTTTAAATTTTGTTATAAAATAATATCAAATATACGATGCTCGCCAAAAAGTCCGCATCAAATGGGAAAAATTGGGAAAAAATGGGAAAATCTGATTTTTCGAGAAACTTTTTACGGCAATAATTTGTGCTTGTCTGAAAACCTATTTAGCCCCTATTAGATATACCGAGTGATTTTTACTTAGTTAGAAAATAGCATTTTTCGAAACTGCCAAAATCCTAAAATTGTTATCTCTTGGAAATTAATCAAGATTCCAACGAGACTTTTTTAATGTGTATTAGTTTTAGCTTACTGAACAATCTCAAGGCCACAAAATGGCATTTTTTTCTTTAACTTTGGCAAAAATAGAATTTTTCAATCTTTGAACTTTTCTCAAAATTTCACATATCAAAACTTTTATAAATAATTTTAGACCGAAACTTCAAAGATTTGTAATTCGAAAAAAAATAGAGAAAGGTATTTATAGCTTTAGATATTTTATTATTTACCGAAAAGTAATATTTGTACATAATCGCAACGTTTTTGATGCAATACGCTCTTGAGGAGAAATATTTTTTAATGATAATTAACAGGTGTTGGAATGTCTTCTAAAAACTCTAATCAACTCCTATTAATGAACTCCTATCACAAAAAACCCCTAAATGTTCTTTTACAATGACCTAAACGAGGCGAGTTTTTCTTTATGTAGTTTATGAGACGGCTATGGATTGTTTTAGTGTCATGTAAAGTTATGGAAAAATTCTCCTCATTTAGGACGTTGTAAAAGAATATTTAGGGGGTTTTAGTGACAGGAGTTTATTAACAGGAGTAAATTAGAGTTAAACATTCCAACACCTGTTAATTATCATTAAAAAATATTTCTCCTCAAAATCATATTGCATCAAAAACGTTACTTTTCGGTAAATAAAAAATATCTAAAGCAATAAATACCTTTCTCTATTTTTTTTTTCGAATTACAAATCTTTGAAGTTTTCATCTAAAATGATTTGAAATTAAAAATTAAATTTTGTGACAAGTTCAAAAATTGAAGAATTCAATTTTTGCCGAATTTAAAGAATTATTTTCTGGCCTTGAGATTCTTCAGGAAGCTAAAACCAATACACAGTAAAAAAGTCTCGTTGAAATCTCTATTAATTTCCAAGAAATAATAATTTTAGGATTTTGGAAATTTCGAAAAACACTTTTTTCTAACTCAGTAAAAATCACTCGGTATATTTAGGATTTTAGACAAGCACAAATTATTGCTGTAAAAAGTTTCTTCGAGAAATCAGAAATAAATTTTTTTCCCATTTGATGCCGACTTTTTGGCGAGCACGTATATTTTGTTACATAAGCAAATGTGTCATATTTATAAAAAAATTAAATGTTTCTTCTTCTAGAATCCCTAATGTTTTTCTTAAATAACCCAAAATCAAGAAATTGGCACACAGACTCTTTGGTAAGTCACCCCTTTAATTAATTTGGCCTTATAAATTACATATTTCTTACTACTAAATCTTTTATTAGTTTTAAATATGGAAAGAGTTGTATGTAATCCCCACCCAACTGTACATATTTTTCTACCTTGTATCTAAATTCCCTGTACCTATACGTTACGTAACCATACAGAACGAGTTTCGTCAAATGTTTGGACTATGTTTTTAACGTATTAATTGTAACATAAATGACAGAATACTTTACATAATTTCGTAACAATTTATTAAATAAATCCGCTCCTGCAATGTGACCATAGCTTTAATTAAGGGTATAATTACCGACAAACACTTAAGGAATAAGTTTACAAATTTTGCTGGAAGTCTGCTAGATTGCAATTGGGCTTCCGAGCATCCCCTGAATAGCGCTATTTCTGCTCTAATTGGCCTCTTCAGCAGAAGAGTAGCTCGAGAACACCATCGCAATCCTGCCGCCCAACAAAACTTTAGGCAAAGATAGCAAGTAATATCAAATCATCGCTTGATTGCGACACCGCACGACCCGTTTTACAATTTACAATTACACGCTTAATTCCGCATAGCTACCCATACATTACCAGGATTACTAACAGGTTTGATCCGATGGGACCGGACTGATAGTTTTGGCGCGTCGCAGGCCAATTCTTTTGACGGCCACTAACACAAAAATAAAAATTACGGGCAAAGCCGTTGATTTATCCCGTGAAGAGCCAATACTTCATGTTCGTGGTGCAAGTCTGCGGTAAAATTCCGTACGTTTGCTTATCCCGTGGACTTTCAAAACGTTGAAAGTTTAGTAAACATATTATTATGCTAGCAAGATGAATACAAAAAGAAAAGCTGTTCTGTGTATCTTCTGTGCAGCGGGAAAAGCAGTGTTATTGGCAGGCAAATCCCTTCGCAGTCAAAGACGGTAAGAAATGCTGCCAATGTATGGACACTATTGGCCTTTTTGCGTGAAATAGCTTACGAGCTTGTGGAAGTTGGCGGTTGTTGATCGTCACGGGTGGACACGTTTCTCTACATAAGGTAAATGTAACATGGATGGACTTTGTATCATTAGCTTTAATGCGCCATTTCTTTAGCCAGTTCTGGATCTTATTGAGGTTGACCTGCAGGTTTCTCGACGCGGATATTGGATCTGTATGAGATGCCAAAACTGCTGTGTCGTCAGCATATGTCGCTATGGTTGTGAGTCGTGTTGTTGGTAAGTCTGCTGTATACAGCAGGTAGAGAATTGGTCCGAGCACACTTCCTTGTGGGACGCCTGAGTGTATGGGATGCAAATCAGTAAGTTCGTTGCCTTGCTTAACTAGGAAGTGCCTATCTGTTAAGTACGATTTGAGCAGTAGGAAGTGTGGGTACGGGAGGAACTTTTTCAGTTTGACTTGCAATCCACTATGCCACACTTTGTCGAAAGCTTGAGATATGTCGAGGAAGACCGCTGAGCAATATCTCTTCGAGTTCAGGTCCTTGCTAATTTTGTTCACCAGCCTGTGCACTTGTTCAATTGTTCCGTGTTTGTTGCGGAATCCGAATTGGTGCTCAGGAATTAACTTCTTTTGGTCTATAGTAGCCTTAAGTCTTTTGACATATAATTTCTCAAATACTTTGGACAGCACCGGTAGTAGGCTTATGGGTCTGTAAGAGGCGACTTCTTCTGGTTTTTTCCCAGGCTTGGGGATCATAATGATTTGGGCAACTTTCCAAGAGCTGGGGAAGTAGTTTGTTCGTAGTATTGCATTAAAAATGAAGGTTATAAGCTTTATGCATTTTTTCGAGAGTTCTTGTAGTATTTTACCGGAGATTAAGTCGAAACCAGGTGCCTTTTTGATGTTGGTTTCTTTCATTATAGCTCGTTTAACTTCTTTAACCGTAAGATTGCTGTGCGGCAGGTCCATTTGGAATGGTATATCCAGAGAGTCGATTATATCATTTTCCTCTTCAGTAGATAATTCCGAAGGGAATGGTTTAAACACCTTGTTTAAGTGTTTGGTGAAAGCTTTAGCTTTTTCTTTATCGTTTCTGGCCCATGTGTCGTTGTCATTTTTAATGGGAGGATTGTGTTGCGGAGACCTTTTGTATTTCCTTGTTGCTTTCCAGAGTGAATACTCTGTGGCTTGAGTTGGGGTTAAGCTCTCCAGGTACTCTTGTATGCCTTGGTTTTGTTCTTCCTGGATCAGCTGTTTTAGTTCTTTTACTGCCTTGTTTAGTTTCCTTTTATTTTCTGCTGTTCTTGTTTGTTGCCACTGTTTCCGCAGTTGTCTTTTTTCGGCGATTTTCTGTTTGATTGGAGGTGACACTTTGTAATTTCCTTGTGGTACAGTGTACTCGGGAGTTGCAGACCAAGCTGCTTCTTGTATGTTCCTCGTTAGGTTTTCAACTGCGATTTCTAAGTCCGCTTCTGTTTTTAGTGATTGGTTCAGTGTAACTAGGCTGTCCAGTTTTTCCCTGAACAATATCCAGTCAGTTCTATTGTTATGGAGAGGTGGTTGTTTCTCTTTGTTTAATATCCGTGAATGGAAATTAATTATTACTGGAGAATGGTCTGATGATAGATCAAAACAAGATATCGCTCTGCATCTCTTTGTATCGATACCTTTTGTGATGCAGAAGTCTATAGCGTCAGGAATTTTATTTATGTCAGATGGCCAGTATGTTGGCTCGCCGGTGGATAATTGTTGTAAGTTGTTAGCGTTCATTGTTTTGACCAATTCTCTTCCTTTTGGTGTTGTTAACCTTGAGCCCCACATTGGATGTTTTGCATTATAGTCACCACCCGCAAAGAACTTATTTCCTAGTGTGTTGAAGAATCCCTCAAAGTGTTCTTTATTATTATTATGTTTAGGTGGGCAATATATCGCAGACATTGTTATCGGTCCTTGTTCTTCTTCAATAGTGACACTGGTAGCCTGTAGGTAATCTTTTTTGAATTCCTCCCTTTCATAGTGTTTAATGCTCTCTCGTATGATTATGGCAGTTCCTCCATGTGCTCTATCATCAGGGTGCTTCGTGTGATATAGTTTGTAATTTGGAATCTTCAGGTAGTTTCTATCTGTGAAGTGCGTCTCTGATATCATCATTATGTCGATATCTTGATCATGTATGAATATTTTAAGTTCACGGGCATGTTGTTGAAGGCCATTAGCATTCCAAATGGCTATTTTATATTTAAGTTGTTCAGCCATTAAGCTAATTTGTTGACGACGGTTGTAAGTAAAGTAAGCATTGTACCCATTTGTTCCATAAGCTTGCCAAGCATTTCTTCAAGTTTGGTTATGTTGTTGGCAGGGTGATGAGTTGCTGGTGTTAATTGGGTTGTAGTGTTGCTTGGTATTATATTATTGTTTACTGCTTGTGCGTAAGAGACTCCTGGTTGAATGAGGTGAATTTGAGGTTGCGGGTTCCTTTTATTTCGTAGAGAGGGATACAATTTCTGCAGCAGTTGTTTGTGTACTTGACATCCCCTGTAGTTCGCGGGGTGGTCACCGCCACAGTTGACACATTTAACTTGGTTGTCTCGTGATTTACGCGGACATTCTTTTGTGTCGTGCTGTCCTGCACATTTAACACATTTGAACATTTTGCGGCAGTAGGTTTTGGTATGCCCGAATGCCTGACATCTGGTACATTGGGGTATTACTCTTTTGATGTGTGGAGGTTCACATTTTTTTTTTTTCCTAAAATAAAAAAAAGTTTTTCCTCTATTGCAGAAAATTCATGGACACAGTGTATTATTGTGCACATATTTATGATATTACTGATGTTTGAGTCGCACTGCCATCCGTAAGTAAAAATATTTACCTTGCATTCTTCTGATCTTTCTTGCCACAGTGACAAAACGGGACAATTTGAGGTTACATTCAGGAAATATTCAATAACCCGGTATTTTAACCGTACTAAATAGAGGGGTTATTAAAACGTAAACCCGGTTGCAAACCTACAGAGATCCGAAAAATTAACTGTTAGTTTGCGAACACAAGTAATTCGATCGGGTTAAGTTTCCGAACGGTTCTTTAATAAGACCTAAGAAATCCGATCAAGCAGTTTAAGTTTTCGAAAAGGCCTCTTGTAACCAGCAGTGCCACGAAATTGTAAAAGTTTTCGGTAGACGTCCTTGCCACTGTAATTGGATTGGCGGCAATTGACGCTTTCCAAGCAACGCGCAGAGTCAACGCAGCTGATATTGAATTTTTAGAATTTCGTGGCATCGCTACTTGTAACTATCGTTCCAACCGTCGAAATCCAAATTATGTTATTAGTAGAAATAAAAGTCGGACCTAAGCCAAAAAAAGTTTTGGTTAATGCCATGTAATGAAACCATTAATATTTACTAAGCTCATGGATGATGTAATAGGAGAATATAAAAAGAAAGTAAGAAAATTATTATTATGTGTGGTTCCTGTTGATTACTTAATTTACGTCAGAAATAGGTGTCACTTTGTCTTGTCGTTAGGGAATTCAATTTTAGGTATCCCGATCCCGAAACTGACAATCCCGGGATTCAGTGTACCCGATGCTCATCCCGTCTGTTACTCTTCTAGAAGTTTTATTTTTTAATCGATTGAAATGAAGTTTAGGAAGTATAAATTAAACGTAAAAATTAATTTTCTGACATGAAAAGCTATGAATCATGGTTTTCGAAATTGAAAAAAGTTTTTTTTCTCAATATCATGGAAAATATACCTACCAAATGACAGATATTTGGACTGTTGCATTTAAAATAAGATAGGTAATATCACAAAAGTTTTGTGACGATTGTTTTATGTCAATGCTAAAACGTAGAGATTACTATTTTTCGCAGTGCATGACATAAGCTGCTTTCTTTCGTTTGATCCAAACGCATCATGAAGCGTTTAGATTCAAAGAGGGATTTTTCAGGATTGGGATTTTTCAGGATTTCTAGGTCCCGGGATTGGATTCCCTACTTGTTGTATAGTTAAGTATCATATTAGTGTAATACAAATAGACGTATAAGTGTTAAATTAGAAATAGTTTATATTGAAATCAGTACCACAAAAATTTAAAAAACGTTTTTTTATGTAGGTACCTATCACGGGTACCTATATATTTATTTCAAAAGAGATTGTGGCCAACAACCAATTATAAATGTGGACCTGTGGAATCAAATTAAACGTTACAGAACAACGTAACAAACCTCTTTTTAGCACGCATAAGAAATAAATAAAAACAGGAAATTAAAATTAAGAACCTTCCTAAAGAAATATAGAACATGAAAGCAAGCGTTCACATTTACATTACCATGTTGCGTTTTTAAGAAAGCGAAGTTGATTATCGTTAATACTTGCAAGAGTACAAGAATATGGAAATATCAGAAAATAAAGTGCCCCACGCAGTGATTTTGATTATGTGTATTGCATTAATTAAATATTATAGATAAAAATTAGCGAATAACTATTTTATCAGAAGAATTGTTAAAAAATATCTAACAGTTACACATCATAACTGAAATTAGAAGAATTGCAACAGAAACGTGACGAATAACTACCGAAGTTCTTTAAAAAAGTGAAAATAAGAGAAATGGAAGAAACGAATGCAAGACGAATTAAAATTAGCCAAGGAAGTAACGGTACTGCTAGAATATTACATAAGAAGATTAGATGTGTTTGATGGCTTAATGGGATCAAAATGCGACCGCCTAGTTTTAAAACTTGTGCAGAGTGAAAATATACACATGTAGTTTTCGTTTTGTGACTGTATTACCTGGAAGCACTTTCCAAACGTAATGTGCGCAGCATGAGTAGGTAACAGTCAGTCTACATGCTATGTTTGGTATTTCCAGACGCGTGATCTCTTATAGGTGCTTTGCGTTATGTAAACGCCCTGGGAATATTACTATCTTATGTAACGTACAGTTTCTGTAACGCTTAATTCGGTAACTGTTACGGACAATACCAAAACGAGAATACTGATTGAAAATTTTATTTTTAACGCAGACGGATTACATAATGGCAATGAAATGAAAAATGTTCATGGAGTTAAGATATCAATGCACACGGAAAAAAAGAATAGTAAAAGTAACACAATTATAGTACAAATAGGGACGGCGATTTTCACATAGTTATTTAACATGTCAAAATTGTTGTAGTAAAAGTCTTATTCAATGTATGCAAGAATATTATTATACCAAATAACTGTGCGAATATCTCATACAATTTGTTTCCATCCCTATTTGTATTAATTATCTGTATTTTCCGAAAACCATAAACCATAAACAATGCTTAATATCTTAAAAACCATAGGACTTAGGTACAGGGAATCCTTATCAAACTTATCCTAAATATATAAAACAACTTGATAAGCTCAAATTCGTTATAAAACATAGAGCGTTCCGTTTAAAATGAAGTTAACATTGGGACAGCCTGTATATTCGAAAATAATTTTAAATTATGCCGGGCTTGAAAGGATGACATTATAAAACATTTTTCCATATATTCAAAAGGAACCGCGTTATAGAAGAAACCGATTAAATGGCACAGGCTGTATATGCAAAAAAACAAAAAGATTAAATCACAAAATCTTTTAAACGGACACTAAATCTCGCACTATACACTTAACGTTTCACCGTCGTTCGACAGCTTCGTCAATTTTCATCGGACAAGAACCAACTTAAAAAAAAAAAAAGATTAAAGATGGTGAGGAGCGTAGCAAGATAACTAGGAAGTAAAAGCGAAAAGATCGATCTGGTAACACGGATTAGAAGAGCTCATGTTATTGTATTGTTTTTACTCCGCTCAGTAGAGTGGGGGCCTATAATACATACGGAGATATTATTAGGCAGCGCTCACACTGATGAAGCAAAAACGTTTTCGCAAAAAACATTTTTGACTAATTTTGTTAAAAAACGTTTTTTTTTCATGCTTTAAATAGAATCAGGCACACACTGATATATCAAAACAAAACACAGTTTAAAACACGCTAAAACAGTTACTGTAAAGTTTAAAGCAAAGCGTGTTTTTTGTTTGAAATAGTTTCGCTTCATCAGTCTGAGCGCAGCCTTACTTGTCCTATTTAAATACGAATTAAGCTAGCTGCGGACGGAGAGCGATAATATAATATATATTAGCATTTTTTTTATGAGATGTAATATATATTATCTTCAAGCGGCTGCGAACGACGAGCGATAGCATACTATATATTTACCCACACACGTGCAAAACTGCAATTATTTCTGCGTACAGACACGCGAAATGCGAATGTGTGGGTTATGAGAGGGAAGAGGGGGTAAGATATGTTTTGAAATATCGCTCAGAAAGCAAAGCAATTTAATGTTGAGCGATATTTTCGTAATAGTTATATGGAATATAATATACAGGGATATTCAAAAAAGTTTTCAAGGTTGCAGTTCATGTAGATATTTGAAATTTAAGGAGCAAGGGTTTTCCGTAGAGATCTCTTTAAATAAAATAAAATTGTCTTTGTATCACTTCCGGTTGTACCGGAAGTCACTATCAACTCGCTTATTTTAAATGGAATGCTATATTTTTTATCACGTTTTTGAATTCTACATGTAAAAATATGTTAAATTGCAATACATTTCCCTATCTCTAAAATGCATCATTTTTGAGATATTTTGAATTTTCTTAGAAATTTGGATTCTGCAATCTGATTTTCAAAAAATTATAACACAGCTGTTATTGAAGCAATTTTATTTGTAATAGCTAATATTGTAGTTGAAGCTTTAAGGTTCTTAAAAATTCCATCAGCATAATCTATTAAGCTACAGGGTGTCTAAAACGCACCGCTCCACTCGAAGATATTCAAACACAGAAAAATACTTTTTTTCAAATGGAATGACCGATATTTTAATGCACCATTGTATGTGGAATCAAATGCTGCGTCGAACTGTACTAGCATTCCCTATACCTAACTTTAACAGTTTTTGAGTTATGAAACATTTTCGATTTAATTCATAGAAAATTACAATTTTAATACATTTTTAATTTTATTAAGATAGCATGGAAATTATAACAACGATTACTGTTACTACAAATTTTGTAGTCAACCAAAGAAAATAGAATTTGGCAAGTGGAAATTCACAAATTTTAATAGTTCTTTAATCATCCTTCTCTTAGGACGCTTGTGATCTTATAAAACGAAAAAGTATGAATTTCATTACTTTAAATTGAAGAATAAAATAGCTGCTAGTTTACAATTCTCTGGATTAGGGTGAAAGTATTTTAAAACCATTGTCTAATTATCTTCGTTATATGTTACTGTATGTTATGTTACTATATGTTAGGTTCAAACTTTCCAAACTGTGTTTTATTCATAGGAGACAAGAGGGGTACATTTGATTGAACACACATTCTCTGCTCTGAACAATTTTAGATCATTCTTCGTGAATTTAAAAAATAGATTTAAAATATCAGCGTTTGAATAATTTTGATTTTGATTTTCAACTTCTTTTTGCTTTTGCTTAAAATTTGTAGTAACAGGAAACGTTAAATGCAATTGTTTGTTGTTTTCATAACTATATCAACAAAATTAGATATATTTAACCTAATAAATGTAAATTTTTATGTATTAAACCAAAAATATCTTATAACTGAAAAACTGTTAAAGTTAGGTATAGGGAATGCTAGTATAGTTTGACACAGCATTTAATTCCACATACGATGGTGTATTAAAATATTGGTCGTTCCATTTGAAAAAAAGTATTTTTCTGTGTTTGAGTATCTTCGAGGGGAGCGGTGCGTTTTAGACACCCTGTAGCCTAATAGATTATGCTTATGGAATTTTTAAGAACCTTAAAGCTTCAACTACAATATCAGCTATTACAAATAAAATTGCTTCAATCATAGCAGTGTTATAATTTTTTGAAAATCAGATTGCAGAATCCAAATTTTTAAGAAATTTCAAAATATCTCAAAAATGGTGCATTTTAGAGATAGGGAAATGTATTGCAACTTAACATACTTTTACATGTAGAATTCAAAACCGTGATAAAAAATATAGCATTCCATTTAAAATAAGCGAGTTGATAGCGACTTCCGGTATAACCGGAAGTAGTACAAAGACAGTTTTAATTTATTTAAAGAGATCTCTACGGAAAATCCTTGCTCCTTAAATTTCAAATATCTACGTGAACTGCAACCTTGAAAACTTTTAACGAACGGTTTATGTGAATATCCCTGTATATTATATTATCGCTCTCTGTGCGCAGCTATAGCTTTATCCAGCAAATACGTACGGATGCCATGTCCGTACATAAACAAATAATAGTAAAACAGCACATTGGGACGCAGGCAACACAGGGCAGGGCAGCGCAGTTTATTGTGATCTATTAATTAAGGTGGCAATAATTATATCACGTATAAAGAACACGATTTAACCTAACTCATCTATACAGGTGATTCACGGAACCCGTTCATTAGAAGTTTAGGCACTTGCCTTCATTATTTTTCTCTGAAAATGTGTACTCTCCCACAGCCGCTAGTGCCCTCGTTAATGAAAATATTTAAACTTCCGATTATACTAGTAGTCTCTATCAACTTCATTACTTTAAATGGAATCATATACTTTTTCTTGCAAATTTAGAATCATCAGGTAATTTTGAATAGAAAATTATAATATATCTTTATAACTAAATGCAACCGTTTTCGAAATATTTTAAATTTTGTAAATTTTTGTGCTTTGGCACTTTTTCCTTTTTAAACTAATATTTTTCATTTCACAAAAATATGGAAGACCTAATCTGTGCCATTTCAAAAAGGAACCTTTAAGTAATGCGTTGACGTTTAGAAAGTGTCCCAAAAAGTAACAGAGTGCTCGCAGATGGCGTTTGTTTAACTTCATGTCACCAAGACAATTTTTTTTAATGGAACACCTGTACATTTTTACTCTATCGGATGCAGAATTTAATTATGCATTGATTTTATTAGCCTACCCGATGCTTTTCCCGATCTCCTTCTAACTGTCGTGAAACAGCCTTCCGGCTTTTGTCAAGTCACGTCGTTTCGTCGTATATTTTCTTAACTCAGATTTATACGATCGGCATATAGTAAAAAAATGATCCGTAGTAGGACATAGGCTTAAATTTAAATATAGTATAACAAGAATATATTATTATGTGTAAATATGTTGTGAAGAATTTATAGATTTATAGAAATAATAAAGAATTAAGCGTTTGTTAAAGGCATTCGTTTTCTTAATTTCCGGGCTGGAACGTTGAAGTTGTGGCGGTGCGAATAAAGAATTGGTAAATTAATCAAAAAAGTTCTTAACACACTTCTAAACTTTCAAATTTAATTTATCTTACAATTTTAGTACGTAATTTATTTTTATTGTTTTAAGGTACACTACTTTACCTATGTGAAAAAAATATGAGACGGGATAAGAATAATTTTACTTAAAAAATTTGGAACATGTTTTATAACTAGAGCTCGGATTAAAAGCTTTATGCTTTTTTTGCTTTTTATTTTATTTTTTTTTTGTTTTTTTGAAGCAAAACATTTATGAGAATTCTCGATGTTCGTTTTCATCCCTTTCGTTTAAGCTACCTAAATTTCAGTGGATTTTAAGTAAATCGAAAATCACAACACTCGTGAAATACTTTTATTCGGTCACTATTAACTTTTCGTAGGGGGCCCCCAAAACCAAAAGTGCCAGGGGGCACCATATATCTTAAGACGGCACTGTCTGTTATATATTCATCGGAGTGAAGTGTAACTCCGGATTAATTGAGTCTCGGAGTGAATCTTTCTGCGAAAGCGGTTAGTCTTCGGACTGCCTCGGAATAACTCCGTGCACTAAACGGATTTGAATCTTATAGTCCCGACCACTCCCAAAGATTCAATCCTTGTAATGAATCCCACTCTTTTCGCGGAGTGGTTTCGTCCGAGACCAGTTACGCGTCCTAACGGAAGAGGACGAAAACGTTAATGGAACGTTGAAAACGTTAATGTATTAGTAATTAAAGTGAAGTAAATTTCAAAGAAACACTACCACAAGTTTTGACAAAAATTTCCGGCGCAATCCAGAATCGAATTCGAGTCTTCTGGAAACATGTCAGGGGCTTTAGCCATTAATTTATTGCGACACCGAACTTAGTTATCGTCTAATAGAAATTAAAACATGATGGTAAAAATGCCATTAAACAGGACTTACTTTAATAATATTAATTAAATATATGTACACGGTAATTCAGAATTGTCTCCCGATACTTTCAGGGCGTATAGAAAATCTGTCCACGCGCTGATTCGCAGGCAGTCGTGGTTGCTGATTATTTTATGGGTTACGCGACTTTAATGCTTCTTGCACAATGAGAGATAAGATTGAATCAAAATTTGTATTTTTTGACAATGCAAAATTTCAATACCAATTACAATTTAAATAAAAAATATAAACATTTGAACTATCGCAACGCAAGAGCGGAAATTAGTTTGTGACTGTCTAGGCGTGCTACCAAAATCAAAAAATAAAGTTACCTTTATATATAGATTTTTTTCGAAAAGTGAATAATAAGAGAGTTATAAGCCCTGAAAGAAGGGTGAAAAACATTTTATTTTATTTATTTTCTGGATGCTTTAACTCATCAAACTAATATTTTAAACTCAGGTACAGGGCATTTAACTGCGCATTTGCTATGTGTTTGTTAGATCCTCCCTCCTTTTTGAAGCGTACTTTAGGGGATGATTCTTCAGTAGTTTATCTCTAATTTTTTATCTTTTACATATTCCATCAAAAAGTTGTGGAGAAAATATAATTTAGATTATTTAGCGCAAAACGGCCCTCACCGATGCATATCGATAAACCGAACCGTCTTCGAGTAATTGAGGTTTAAAAGTTAGCATACACCTAGTGTATTGTCTTACTATTAAAACTAGTGAAAGTCACGCCCTCAAACTACCCCTTAAAAAGGAGGGAGAATCTGACAAATACGTTAGGTGCCTTATACGTATCAAATATCATTTGTTAACTTAAAGAAGGTATTGCCAAAAAAACAATACGTTTCACTACTCTTTCAGGAGATCATAACTCCCTTATTATTTACTTTTTGAAAAAAAAAAAAAATATATAAAAAGTTGACCTTATTTTTGATGTTCTATTCGCCCTAAAAATATCGGGAGACAATTTTGAATCAGCCCGTATATTAAATTAGATATGTTAGGGTATTAATAATAGACAAAGTGAAATAAATTTCAAAAAAACACTAACACATTTCGGTAGAAAAATTGCGCTGCTGTATTCTTTATGCTGTGCTCGAATCTTCTGGTTATATGCCAGGGGATTTAGTCATGAAACTATTACGACTCCCCGAGTACAGTCTATATTATACAGGGATATTCACATAAACCGTTCGTTAAAAGTTTTCAAGGTTGCAGTTCACGTAGATATTTGAAATTTAAGGAGCAAGGGTTTTCCGTGGAGATCTCTTTAAATAAAATAAAATTGCCTTTGTATCACTTCCGGTTGTACCGGAAGTCGCTATCAACTCGCTTATTTTAAATGGAATGCTATATTTTTTATCACGTTTTTGAATTCTACATGTAAAAACATGTTAAATTGCAATATATTTCCCTATCTCTAAAATGCATTATTTTTGAGATATTTTGAATTTTCTTAGAAATTTGGATTCTGCAATCTGATTTTCAAAAAATTATGACACAGCTGTTATTGAAGCAATTTTATTTGTAATAGCTAATATTGTAGTTGAAGCTTTAAGGTTCTTAAAAATTCCATCAGCATAATCTATTAAGCTACAGGGTGTCTAAAACGCACCGCTCCACTCGAAGATATTCAAACACAGAAAAATACTTTTTTTCAAATGGAATGACCGATATTTGAATGCATCATTGTATGTGGAATCAAATGCTGCGTCGAACTGTACTAGCATTCCCTATACCTAACTTTAACAGTTTTTGAGTTATGAAACATTTTCGATTAATTCAAAGAAAATTACAATTTTAATAGGTCAAATATTTTTAATTTTATTAAGATAGCATGGAAATTATAACAACGATTACTGTTACTACAAATTTTGTAGTCAACCAAAGAAAATAGAATTTGGCAAGTGGAAATTCACAAATTTTAATAGTTCTTTAATCATCCTTCTCTTAGGACGCTTGTGATCTTATAAAACGAAAAAGTATGAATTTCATTACTTTAAATTGAAGAATAAAATAGCTGCTAGTTTGCAATTCTCTGGATTAGCGTGAAAGTATTTTAAAACCATTGTCTAATTATCTTCGTTATTTGTTACTGATCTTCGTACATTTTATTTTTCCAAATTGTATAAAGTTAGGTTCAAACTTTCCAAACTGTGTTTTATTCATAGGAGACAAGAGGAGTACATTTGATTGAACAGACACATTCTCTGCTCTGAACAATTTTAGATCATTCTTCATGAATTTAAAAAATAGATTTAAAATATCAGCGTTTGAGTAATTTTGATTTTGATTCTCAAATTTTTTTTGCTTTTGCTTAAAATTTGTAGTAACAGGAAACGTTAAATGCAATGGTTTGTTGTTTTCATAACTATATCAACAAAATTAGAAATATTTAATCTAATAAATGTCAATTTTTATGTATTAAACCAGAAATATCTTATAACTGAAAAACTGTTAAAGTTAGGT